>JAODVM010267578.1:0-12420 GCA_025400095.1 Phenganax marumi | reverse complement strand
ATTCTTTTTTAAATTTTTAACACACGGCCATCTGAAAATCAACCTTTTTTATTTTTATATATTTGTAGTTTTTGTGTTTTAATATAATAGGATTTAGGTTGAGATGTTACCGTGCTTAAATATGTGTAAATAATAATAAAGTCCCTGAGTCCCGTGGGTCCCGCAGTTTTGCGGGACGCCTAAAAATGCGTCCCGTAGGAAGGTCCCTTGGTCCCGTTTAATAAAATATAAGGATCTGATGGCAACACAAACAATAGTTCTTACTACAAAACAGTCTTACGGGACGTCGGGGCGCCCAGAGTATGAACTGGACAGTGATGTTCCATTAAATTCTAATTTATTGCCCTTCAGGACTTCGATAGCTTTTCTGCAGAGTTTCTATGAAGCTTCTGAAAAGCTTCTGTGAAGCTTCTTTAAAGCTTCTGTAAAGCTTCTGTAAAGCTTCTGTAAAGCTTCGGTAAGGCTTCTGTAATGCCTCTCACCGACCATTGAATTATAAATAAACTGGAAGGCTAACTCCTATGATTAAGCCCTATGATTGGTTGAAGCTAAACTCCTGCGAAAATAATGCTCCCCCCTGGAAAATGCCTCGTGCTTGCAGCTCATCATCCTACGTCCGTACGTGTGTTCGAAAGAAAAATTATATTTTATGTGTTTCATCCGTCAGGTTTTGATGCATTTTATGTACCTGTGCTTCGTTAAAAACTTTATATGCAAATAAAGTTGAATCAAGGAGACAATGATTCAGGAAAAGGAGACGATCAACTGTTATCAAAGGATAAATTTATTTCACAAACACAACAACTGTAGTCACAAAGACACAAACTTGGTTATATTAAAAGACAAGTATAAATACCATTTAAATACGAATATTTACTGATGTTTTACTGATTTTTGAACAAAATTAACTTTGTTAACTTGAATCTTTCGCTAGGCTTCCCTTCTTGTATTACTGACTCGCAAAACGCTTGCCGTATGTGAAGAGTCGAAGCGTGAAATATTTGTCGGCTGTGTGTTTGATTAGTTTCACTCTGTGGTTGTCGTGAAGTCCATTCATTCCAGGTTCGTGGTCACCGAAGACAGTTGGTCGACAACATTCATCTGCTACGAAATGGTGGCACACCTCCCAGATCATTTTGCTGTGTAGTTTTGCGCTCGAGTTGATCTGTTTCCCATCCTTGCTGACAATTGCTTTAAAAACATGTTCCGCATATTTCAGAACTGTGAAGACCGATTTCGATGGACTGGTCAAACCACCCCTGTTTACAAACTGTGTGAAGGCTGAGGCAGGCGGATCAGAAGAATTTCTTGCCGATTTTGAACCACAGTAATCATGTTCTAGTTTTGGAATGCTGAGACTGCAAGTAAGGCAACTTCTACATGCTGTGCAGGAAACAGATTTCAATATTGTCCTAGCGATAAACCCACCAACGTAAAACAAAACGTTGTCAATAAATTCGGAATGGCTCTTTGTTCCAACTGTCCAACCAGCGTCTGTTCTGATGGGGTAAAATTGTTGCCATCTTTGACTTCAGGCTCCTCTTCAATCGGAGGGGATCTGTGCTTTCTTTTGTGAAAAATTGGAACTATTGATGAGGAATAGTCTAAAAATTCAATGCACTTGGAATGTTTGGAGGCCTTGACAGCATTTCTGAAGAGCATCTTTCTCAATGCATATTTAAGTTGCAAGCTCTTAGGGTTGTTATTCCATCCGCCCTTGGATCTTATGCATGAGAACAGTAACTCAATATCATCTTGTGAGTATTTATATGCCAGAAGGTACTTGAAGGGATGTTCAACAATTGAGAACATTTCATTTGCCATTTCGATCGTTGATTTTATTGTTGCCACAAAACCAATTATGAATGTTTTTCTTTTGTGTGTGGAAAGGAACTTTTTCATCTTTGAGTTCTTTTTATTAGTACAGTGACAGGAGATATTCTGCTGTAGATTTGAGGATAGGTTCCCATATTTCTTTTGTTTGGAGTCTTAGGGGTTGCTTGTACCCTTGTCCAATGGGGTTTCTGGAATTTAGAATGTCAAAAGCTCTGTCAATCATTCTAATAAATGTAACTGTGGCCTTGCTGTTTCTAAATTGTGGCATTTGCTTTGCAACATCCATGAATTCAATGGCATCTGCAACAGAAGAACTTAAAGTTTGTGCAGCTAATCTGACATTCATTTTGTGTTTCTCGTATTGTAGATGTTGTGATGAGAACTTATTACCCATCTTGAAACCTTCAGCTTCTTGAAGATTATGTAAATTATGAAAGTATGCCCATTGGATTTTACCATCGTTGTTATCAAAGAACGATCCAATACTTCCCACAGCATTTGTGGCAAGTTTTAACATATGACAGGGATCTAATATGATGTAAACGTAATAGTCTTTTGATGGGTGCTTGAACTTGGTGACCATGGATTCGTATGTGGTGTTAAATAGGCAGCCCAATTTTTCAAAGGCGCTAATATTGACTGATGTACCATCAGATGTTAGTGTCCATACATGTAATCCTACATCAGCTGCCTTTTCAAGAGCCATCCTAACCAGTTGTGCTTGAATTGTTGCTTTCATTTTGCTGGTAAGAAAATATGCAATTGGGCATTTCCAACTAGTACATGTTCCAACTAGAAGAAAAACAAGTGCCTCTAATGCAATCATGTTTGAGTCTTCTGGTGGTATTGGGCCATAATTGACAAATGCAGAATATTGTCCTTTTTTTTAATCCCAAAGTGTTTGTTTTCTAATGGACATTGCATCTATCACCAAGCATCAGTCCTTTTTGGCAGGTGTTTTATCTACTTCTGCTTTCAAAGATTGGAATGATTCTTCAATGAAACCAGGGTCACAATCTACTGAACTTGACCACTTGCGAATGAGCGATGGATTAGGTAATGGTATGATTGACCGAACGTACTCGTATGCCTTGGGAGAGTAGAAGTATAGAGTTAAAGAGAATTCTTTTATGTCATCTGTATATCTTCTGCCCGTTAGAGAGGTAACATTATTATTTTGTACATTATGGAAAAGTGACAGTTGGAGTTTGTCAAATGATGCGTGCAGTCGGTCGGCAATTTCAGTTTTGACAATTAGGTTCTCTTGCAGATTGTTGATAATTTCTGACATGTTGGTTAGTTTAGTTTTGCATCTGCGGAGTTGTTGTTGCAAATTTCTCACTTTAGCTTTTAATTGCTTCTTGGATATCTCTGCACTCTTTGTTGCTTCTTTGAAGGTTTTTCCGTAGTTCGTGTTTATTTGAACTTTCACTGATTACGGTTCTCCTTGGGATAGCTGACCTCTCTTTCTTCCAGCACATAAGTTTTCTGGCATTTGCAATCGGGCCCTTGCTTCCTCCGGTATCTTGTCGATATGTCGAGTATATGTACTTCACTTCAAGTATATGTACTTCAATTGTGAAAATTGAGGGGACAGCATTGCGTTTTAGACGGCATGAACCTGTTGATGTTGGAGGTTGAATGTAATCATTGGTTTCAAAGTGTTTACTGCAAATATAACTGTGTTATGTTGCTCTCCATCTTTCACCATCCTTTATCACTCTTTTAACCACTTGTTCCCATTTTTGAAAATGCTCTTTATTTTTCAAGGGGAACCTTAATTTTGTAAAATATATTTATGCATTATAAGTACATTTGTGTATTTAAAAAATAATATGTTTAAATTGGCTTTGTATTTTTTGACTTGTGTGAATTTACCTGTGGTATGCAGCATGTTCAATTTGTTCATTTTCTTTGTTGTTTTCATCTTTACTACCACATACAACACAGGTGTATGGCATATTGAATCTCAAATACAAATTTACTACATTTTTGACCTTTTCATATCAAATAAATAATATTTTTCAAAATACATTGAAGACATCTGTCACTCTGGGGTAAAAAAAGACTGGGGCCAACATCAACATTTCTCAATTTTGACAATATTAATTTTTTGGATTTGCAAATGCTTTTTTATATGTACATCGCTGCCCAATTTTCACACCATCTGCATTATAGATGTATTTTATAATGAACTACAATAATCTTGTGGTTTGAACGCTTAGTTTTGTTGCAATCTTCCAATAACGCAGAAAAAGAACAAAAAAACGTGCGGTTTTTTCCCAACTTTCGTCTTTGACGAAGAATTTACGCTTCGTTTTAGGAGGTTAGTTCATATTTTAATTCATATTTTATAAATTCAGGCACTTTAGAACAAATACAGATAAAACTTAATAATGCAAAGAAAGGTTTAGGGAGCGGATTTTATGAAAATATAAACTATAAGTTTTGGAAAAAAAACTAAAAAAGGACTGGCACTACCTGCAAAGCAAGGCTTCAATTTCCCTCCCTCAGTTAGCCTTCCAGTTTATTTATAGTTCAATGGACCCTACATCGACCTTACATCGACCTCATATGAAATAGTTTTACGGGACGCCGGGACGCCTAAAAATGCGTCCCGTAGCAAGGTCCCTAGGTCCCGTTTAATAAAATATAAGGATCTGATGGCAATACAAACAATAGTTCTTACTATAAAACTGTCTTACGGGACGTCGGGGCGCCCAGAGTATGAACTGGACAGTGATTTTTCATTAAATTCTAATTTATTGCCCTTTAGGACTTCGATAGCTCTTCTGCAGAGTTTCTGTGAAGCCTCTGAAAGCTTCTGTAAAACTTCTGAAAAGCTTCTGTGAAGCTTCTGTAAAGCTTCTGTAAAGCTTCTGTAAAGCTTCTGTAAAGCTTCTGTAACGCCTCTCATCGACCCTACATCGACCATACATCGACCTCTTATATGAAATAGTTTTACGGGACGTCGGGACGCCTAAAAATGCGTCCCGTAGGAAGGTCCATTAGACCCGTTAATAAAATATAAGGATCTGATGGCAATACAAACAATAGTTCTTACTATAAAACAGTCTTACAGGACGTCGGGACGCCTTGAAATGTGTCCCGTAGGAAGGTCCCTGAGTCCCGTTTAATAAAATATAGGGATCTGACGGCAATAGAGATAACAGTTCCTTACGTAAAACATTCTTATGGGGCGTCACAGCAGGGGTTTTAGAAGAAAACGGAGGGGTTCTGTAAGGGTTCTGTAAGGGTTCTGTAAGGGTTCTGTAAGAGTTCTGTAGGGGTTCTGTAGGGGTCCTGTAGGGGTTCTGTGGGGGATCTGTAGGGGTTCTCTTAGGATGTGGAAAATTCCCCGCGTCCCGTTTGAAATCGACCTTTCATTGACCTGGCATCGACCCTACATCCACCTCTCATGGACCCCTTATATAAAGTAGTTTTACGGGACGTCGGGACCCCTTGAAACGCGTCCCGGAGAACTTGGGACCTGGGAACCAAAGCGTCCCGGGGAATTTGGGACCCGGAAACGGGACGCGGGGAATTTGCCACATCCTAAAAGAACCCCTACAGAACCCCCACAGAATCCCTACAGAAACCCTACAGAACTCTTACAGAACCCTTACAGAACCCCTCCGTTTTCTTCTAAAACCACTGCTGTGACGCCCTATAAGAACGTTTTAGGTAAGGAACTGTTATCTCTATTGCCATCAGATCCCTATATTTTATTAAACGGGACTCAGGGACCTTCCTACGGGACATCCCGGCGTCCTGTAAGACTGTTTTATAGTAAGAACTATTGTTTGCACTGGCATCAGATCCTTATATTTTATTAAACGGGACCAAAGGACCTTGGAACGGGACGCATTTTTAGGTGTCCCGCAAACTGAGGGACTCAGGGACCTTCCTACAGGACGTATTTCAAGGCGTCCCTGCGTCCCGTTAGACTTTTTTATAGTGCTTGCATGCCAGAGTCTGTCCTATTTTGGACTGATTGGCCTTTTCGGCCTGTATGCAGAAGAAGCCTGGGCTATGAAAAGCCAAAACTGCGAAGAAGGATGAAAGCGGACATCTTTTATGTTAATATTCATCTATGTATAATGGCTTATAATAAATTGTATAAAACGATAATTCATGTGTTTTATGCAAGCAACGCCCTGTTATTTAGTTCTATAATAACATGATTACCTCGGTTTCCTTTGTTTTTATAGGGACGTTTACTAACGCATTTCCGATGAATACTAAATAAGGGATATTTAGTTCTAAACATCCCTCATTTATATATTCATGACAGAAGTTTAGAACTAATTTCTATAAGCGAGTCATTAGTAATAAGACGAAAACAACGAAGTCATTTATACACACAACTTTCAATCGCTTTATTGTTTCACTTATTGATAATCACTGAACCAGTTAAATAATCATATATCTCTAAATAAAGACGTCAAATGCACTGCTTACTCCCTCGCCAATCATGTTATTACAAACTAAACGCATAACTTGAGGAATATTAGTGATTAAATATTTCCTTAAGCCTCGAGCGGTTTAGTAAAAGTTCCTCGAGCTTCGCCCTCGAGACTTTAACTAAACCTCCCTCGCCAAGCGGGATATTTAATCACTAATATCCCTCAAGTTGTGCGTTTAGTTATAATAATCACTTGGACCTCTACAACTATCTCCTACTATAACTGCTATAACTATAACTTCTATAAGTTCTTGTATAACTTTTATTTATACTGTGAATATCGGCTTCGAATCGATATTCCGTATGTCGTTTTGATTTTTCAGCATACATTATCACCATTTTGATTCGTTTCGCATACATTATCGTCTGTACGTACGCGTACGTACATTTTAGGATGACGTCACTTGTAGGTAAACATACGCACGCACATCAGAGCTTCTGGTAGCCTATTGCGCAGTTGTGACGTCACTTCCGCCGCTATATGTGCCCGTATTACTACTTAGGACTAGTCTGTTTCATTTTATAATGCTTTTTTTGTCAAATAGTGTAACTCGAACCTAAAACAAGAAGAAAAACCATCTCCAAATTTGCGCGGTTGTACTGTACTCGCCCGTCTTTTGCAATAAATATCTTTTCCTTAAACTGGAAAAAAAAACTTTTCGATATTTTTTGTAAAATTAGTCTGAATAAAGTAATAAAAACAGCCAAGAAAAAAACCAAATTTCAATGTTCTTATTAACCATTTCTTTTGCTTTTTTTCACCAAAAAAGGACTGGGTGATTTAGCAGGTTTTTTTCTTCAGTTTCCTTTCTCCCTTAATCGTTCCAGTGATAACTATAGTTCACTGGATTACCATCGCAATGGATATTATATATACTAAAGCAAAGCACCATGGTAGTTTGGTTATCTCGCTCGAATGTTCAATAATGGCGACTGTTCACTTCTCGCAGGACTTTGCGAATAGAAATGGAAAGTACTTGAGTAGTATTCTAACTAAGATTTTGATCAAGCTAAACCTCTATACATTGTTTGAGGTTTCCGCTCAGTCATTTAGTGTTATGTAACTTTTGCAAGCTTGAGATATTGAGCATTCAACATCATTTTATGGCGAACAATGTTTGTAAACTCAGGTATGCCTTCGAACGACTGTGGACAAGTACAAATTCGAACGTTGTGCTCATTCACTTCGGGACTGACAATCATTGCATTCTAATAGGGTCATTTCAAGGTACAAATTTTATCATAACACGAGATGTGTTATTAATTTTTTTTGGAAGTTGAAGACATTATCTTTTCAGAAGGCTTGATGCAAAAGTGTGGCAAGGCAACCAAACTTGCGCCATGATAATTTTTTCCAGCGAGTTTATTGGTAATCTTCACAAGTGCGTCGATTTGCGATGCGTTGCCTTTACTTTTTGGTATCAAAGGCGTTTTCCTGTTAGTGTATAGAGCTCTTCGGCTGGCTTTGTTAAGCCATTTTTTAGCAATACATCGTTCTCTTAGCTCCGATTTCAATTACCAATTTAAGCGATATTTTTTGCCGCGTTTTTATAACATTGGAAACTTCTTTGACAAAGTTGGTTTAAGTCAGTGAAAGTAGTAAATTTGCAAACCTTAATTAAACCGAGTGGGCGCACAAAACTACAAAAACTTGTGCAGTTTCTAAAACTTTATTCCGTGGTAACGGATATCGCGCTTTAAACAACGGACCCCACTACTTATTCTCAGATGTTTCGCATCAACGTCTAAACGATGCAGATCCTCTACCTTGCGTATCCACTCGGTCTGTGTTAATTTAATTTGCAAAATATGCAACCAAGTCTGTTGTTCAAGTAAGCAAACTATAGATCCGAAGTGTTTGCATGACAATTTTTAGATCTGACCATCGACTATAGCATCAAAACTGTTTCTTGTTTTGTCATTTCCAAACATTCGTTTACTTTTTCTTTCAAGATATTTCATCATACAACAAGAACATCTTCGAAAAAATGACCAGATCGGTTCTTGTTGTTCCTAAGATTCTTTTTGGATCTTTTGCCATTTTATTTTTGGTGGAAAACTTTGTTGCTGCTGATCCAGATTTTCCGTTTTGCGATAAACGATGGAAAGACCTTGGAAAAGAAATGAGAGATTTGCAGCAAGGATGCTTTGAAGATCCAAAGAAGTTCGAGTGCATCGTATATGGTAGTCCTACAAGATGCACTAGTATTCAGATGAAGTCCAACTGCTCAAAGTATTACAAGGCAGAAAAAGAGTACTTGAAAGAAAGAAATGCTAAGCACAAGAACATGTGCTTTGTTGAAGGTAATATATCACTTGTCTGTACTAATAAGTTTCTACAATAAAAAATTAACCCTGTGTCAGTACAGACGCCAGTATCGGCAAGCTTATTGTTTTTGTCAAATCATGAACAAAAGTTGCGGGCCATAGCTAACATCAGCGTTTACGTACGATCAGGCAATATTATCACCAAGTTTTGTGGACAGTTTTGTTATCCACGCCTAGTGTGCCTTGCTATCCAGGACTCCATTTTCAACATAACTGTAACACATTGGAAACTACCAATAAATGTTTACATGCTGCGCTATAAATATTCTAAGTGCCATAATTTGGCAAAAATCTTATTTTGAAGATTAAACATTGCAAGTAGAAACACACTCATGCTAATTTACATTAGCTGCAGAAAACTCCTGCAATTCAGGTGTTGAATGATTGCATTCATCTGGTGACCAAAAATGCGTGCAATAGTCTTCATGATGATGTTTCAGCGCGGAAAAATTTTAAGAGTATGCTTCCTCCGTCCAGGCAATAAGGAAAACTCAACTTAATATTTGAACTCCATTTCGTAAATGAAATTTCAAAAGCTAGAACAGATTTAACTTCAGCGTTAATCTTGAAGAATTGCCGTAGTTAAATTTGAGCAGAAAAAAGGCTCACAATTGCGTTCGATTTCATAATAACTTTTGTAGCACTTTTCCAAACTTCTTTGCGAGAATTCGAAGGTCATTGCTAATTTGCAAATGTCGCAAAGACGTTTGATTTGATTAAGGAAATTCAAAAAGAAATAGCAAACTTTGCACGGTCCGACTTTCGATTTCCACTAAAATCAAGCTGGAAAATTTTGGTAAACAAAAGTTGTTCCTGCATGTTTAGGATGGAATACCATGTCATTGGGAGAAAATTGTTAAATTCTATAATTAAAGGAGACTTAACTGGAAGTCGGAGTTTGATTGGACTTCTTCTAGTCATCAATGAGGAACGAAGGAATTACATGAACAGCGCGCACGTGCTTGCTGATTAGTCTTTAATGTAAGCAGTTGTAGAATCAATGGAGCGACGAGCCACGGGAGGGACGGGTTTAAACAACCTGCGCATGCGACTCCTTCGTTCCTGACTGATGACAAGTAAAATTCCACCAAATCTTCGATTTCCAGGTAAGTCTCGTTTCATTGCCAACTATTCCGGTCCTTGAGCCCGCACTGCGCAAGCGGATGCAGCCATGGGGTCAACCCAAATCACAAAAAATATTGTATACGATACATAGGAGTCGAAGTGAAAACATAAAAAAAAGACTATTTACTCGAATATTCGTATATGCCTAGATGGATTAGTATTGATACACTATACACGAGAATCATGGTTGAAAAAAACAATTCTACAAACACCATCTTGTATTTACTTTTGAATTTCTAACTCTGAACGAGCGTGGTCTAGTACGCTACTATACTTTTAATACATCTCGTTGTTTTAGCAAACTTCAACTTTCCACTGTCAAAACTGTATAACAGTATCGCGATTTGCCCAAATGGAATGCATAAGCCAAGTCTCTTCGCTACCCAATGACAGAAATTTGGTTGCTAAATCATTGGGGAAGTATTTACCTTCCTTCGACAAATGTATATGCATGCTCCAAAAGGTTGTACGCCATAGTTCCATGGTCAGATTGGCAAATTTTAGCCCATTTCAAAACCTTATTTTGGGTGCAATGCACCTATCAACGTCTATTCCGAGGGTGGGGGGGGTCGGTCAAAGAGTGGGGATTTGACATTTTTGCTTGAAAAATTTTCAAAAGCCACCCCCTCGAGAAAAAACTGGAGGTCAAATTCCCCACCTTCGAGATGACACTAATTTTAGAGCTATTAGAACAAGCAGTAAATGCACAAAGGGAGCATCATTGGCTAGAAAAATATCACAATAATACCTAATATATCAAATATATGACAGAAAGCATGGACTTTCAATGATCCTTTGGCCTTCAAAACGTTTCTGTACATCTGTTAACTTTAACTGTACTTGAATGTTTGAGATTTGCAAACTACCATCTACCTCAGCAGGTATCTCTATACTGTCCTCATCTGCATCCCCAGTTGTCTTGATCTTCACAATCACCTTTATATTTAAACAAATATACTTTTGAGCATTTTGCTAAATCACAGCCGAGATTACAGCATCTTTAAATTAAATACTGTATCATTTTGGTAAGGTATTTTTACATATGGATATGATTTATGAAATGTCATATGTCAACAATTTTTCATATTTAATATTCAATAGTTAAAAAAGTATTCTACTTTTGAAGTATTCAAAATGCCCATGCTCCTTTAATGGCAAAAGCAACTTCTGCTTTTAATATTCTGTGACGACCTTCACTAATTTACATATTATATATTAAAATGTGTGCAATAAATGCAAATTTTTTGTGTCAACAGAAACCTCAAAGTATAGGCGATATTTGCAATTTTTTTACGAAAAGAAAACAAACCAAAACACTTTAAGATTAATGAAAGTCTATGTATATCTACATAAATGTGCTTTGATAAACACTGGTTGTTAGATTGAAATGATTAAATAACATCTCCACTCGTCTCGAATTTCAGCCATTTCTGCAACCGAAATAACAAAACATGCACCCGCGCAGCACATCACGGTCACGCTGTAGCCGCGC
Source organism: Phenganax marumi (assembly GCA_025400095.1). NCBI lineage: Eukaryota > Metazoa > Cnidaria > Anthozoa > Malacalcyonacea > Clavulariidae > Phenganax > Phenganax marumi. The sequence continues at coordinate 1,174 of JAODVM010267578.1, read as the reverse complement.
AACAACATAAAGTCAAAATTTCCCACCCTCGGGCAACTAAGGAAAAAGTTGCTGTCAAAATCTCAACCCTGGGAACTAAGTCATTGATCAAATCCCCACCCTTTGCCTGACCCCCCCACCCTCGGGCTAGACGTTGATAGGTGCACAATACGCACACGAACTACAATGTATTTGGTATGAGCATGATCCCTGTGATGTGTAGTTCTCATTCTCGCCAATATTTATGGGATATACGAAATACAGTCTTTATTAACAGTGGTTAAACAATGAACAATTTACTTCCGATAAGCAATTACGCGCCAGCGCGAATTTCGAATATGTAAACAAACTGATTAACATTACAATACAGAGATGAGATAATGTCCGATGTGCTTCATAAATATTGTAATTTTGTGAAATATAGGAATGATATTGCTCTTGATACGAATCATTGTCTTAAATATGCAAGTCAACAGAGTGTTAATTCTGAAGAAATTGTGCTCACAGTACATTTGACTAATGATGTTTTGAAACGGTGGCAGGACTTGAAGGTCAATGAAAGGTCGAACAGTACAAGCTTTGTAGAAATGTTAAATCTTTTCCTTGGTCAAAACTATGCTGTTTTAATCAAAAACGATTGCACGAGAATCGAAGAGCGGCTTAGAAGATTGGCGTCAGCGGCAAAGACCAACTCATACGGTAAAAAGGTTCAATCTTTGCAAAATTTGCTAAGCAAACGAAGAGCATTGCAATCCGTAGCTCTGAAATAGTTAAGGCAGCCGAAATAAAAATACAGTTAGACGATAGAAAACCACTGTACACGCTTTAGAAGAAGAAAACGATCAACTCCACCGACGCTGTGACGATTTATTTGCGAGTTTGTTGAAGGCAGAAGACCTGGGAAAAAAGAGTAGTGAAAAAGCAGCAGAAGCAGAGGCTGATCTTGAAAAAATTAGGAGAGAGAATACACACTTGATGCAATACATGGACAATCTTTCTGAACAAGAAGGATTCAAAAATTGTGGCAAGACTATATGCGAAGTGGAAGGGAGGCAACAGAGAAGAAAAGTACGAGAGTTAAAGTCGTATGTGGAGAAAGCGCTTTGGTTCGCTGAAATGTTTGGTCTCAAACTTTCGTCAGTAGAATTTGCAGATAAGAATGACAAATTGCATACCATTGAGTACCAAGCAGATT
>JAODVM010267577.1:0-29137 GCA_025400095.1 Phenganax marumi | reverse complement strand
GGCTCACGGATGTTAACATGAATCTCATGTAGAGGTGATAATATTCTGTTTACTATGAAACGGCCGATATCTTTTACTTTGTCTTTTCTCCTCGCGGGAAAGTGCTTCAGCAGCCGCGCGTGTTTGCTTCGTGTACCGCACGCGTGATGTGTTCGTGCTTCTCGTGCTTTGTGACTTTGCAATCTCCACGCGTGGGTTCTTCGCGGTAGTCGCGCGAGATGGTCGTGCGATGTCGTGGCGTCGCTGTGGAATAATGGCGTCTCTTCCGCAACACCTTGACGGGCAGTCAGAGCGACATATCCTTTTGCAAACGGGTGGACATGACCCACAGCAAGCGCCTGAACAACCTCCTGAAGTGCAGTCATTCATACATTCAGGAGTGCAGTCGTACTTATCTAGGGAATAAGTGGTACGATTAGCGGAAGGGTTGAGATTCGGTTTGTAACTTGGTGCGAAGAGTACCAACATGGATCGTTCACTGCCGTGGAACATTAAGGCTTCACTTTAAGACAAATTTTAGTCTATAGTTACGTAGTAGCTAGCTACATAGTTAACGCTTGTTCAAACTTCAGTCTCAAATGTCATTGCAAGGCTACGAAGCCTTTGAAAGTTCAAAAACAAAAACCTGTTGATTAAGGCCCGTTTTCCACTACCCGAGTTTAGTCCAAGCAAAAATAAATCCCCCAAGGTTGTTGGCTCGCTTTCGATATTTTCACGTGGAATTATGTTGTAGCCTAAAGTCTATCACGTTGCCAGGTATATTTTTGGCGCAAAAAATCGCCAAGTGGACAACGGGCACTTTCGTATTTCTTTAAACTGTGATAAAACTCGTTTATATACCAACCTTTTAGATCAAATTTTAAAAAAATTTGAATTGTGAAAAATCTTTTGCCATGACCTGAAAGAGCATCTTGCAGTAACATTGCCGGAAGTGTTGTAAAATAAGGAAAATATAGCCGGGCAAAGTTGGCAAATTTTGTATATTTTTCCATTACGTGGGAGAAATTAATACCCTTTTTCTCGAACGGGGTATTAATTTCCCGCGCGTAATAGAAAAATATACGAAGTTTGCCAACTTTGCACGGCTATATTTTCCTTATTTTACAACATTTTGCAACCAAACTTGGCAGATTTACTAAGTTCAAGATGCTCTTTCAGGCTGTGTTAAAAGATTTTCAAAATTAAAAATTTTTAAAAATTTTGTCTAAACGGTTAAAGGTCCATTTAGTGTTTTCATATGAATATGTGTGTATCTATTAAAGTAGTTCTGAAAAATACAAGATTTCGAAGGATTTAAACCTTTTTACGTTCGTCAAAAAACCCCACAAATAATGGAGTGCAGTCCTACCTAGGTCGTCTTCAACAAGGTTGTTTGTATGCATTCCGGTGAGGTTTATTTCTAATAAAACGCAGTATTCTGGACTGTTTATAAGACACGTACCTGCCGTGTTGTAAGGTCCAAATATCGGAGGTAAATTGTAGTGATATGTGTGGGCTGCATCAGCGAAACTGCGTGAGGGTGCCGACGAACAAATCTTGGAGCCTGGTGAGGAGAAATTGAAGTCTCGATATAAATTAATTTAACATTCCTCATGCAATAAACTTGGAAGTGAGCGAAACTTCAGAGGACAAAAAAGAAGACAGATTTTCCGATTTTCCTCTTCATCTCGTTTCGGGGAAATTTGGCAGTTTATAAAGCGCTAAAGTCTTCACTTTGTATAAATCAGCGACTTTAAGTCAATGAGAATTAACAACAGATACTCCAATGTGTCCAAAAAAAAAAGGAACCGAACTTCTCCATGAAATTTCAAACTAGATAGCATGAAGTTTGAAAATGAAGCGAGTATACTGATGCATTTCAAATTCGGTTTAAAGCTAAATAATTTACTTCTTTAAAACGGATTTTTTAAAATTTCGAGCGGAAGAGAATTTTGTTGGTTTTTTTTAATCCTGCCAAGTGATTTTGGACTAATTTAATATGCAGCCAATTGATTTGAAATTTATGCATAAATTATGGTCCCTTTTGTTAGACACACTGTCTATTGAAGATTTTTTTTGAATACGTAGTGCTATTAATAATTACAATCGTTGACGTTCTCATGGGCTGTTTGAAGCAGCCAGTATATTAAAGAAGGTCTAGGTTTTTGAAGGATATATTAGGCACTTTAAGGCGTTTACGGCGAACCACTAACTGCTAGCGGCTAACTTTAAACCATATTTGATAGTAGTATCTGACGTTTTCTAGAGTGAAGTTGGAAACCACTCCTCAACTAATTATATAGGATTTTGTAAGATTGAACGACTAATATAGTGGACTGTAAATGCAATTTAAACTTTGCCCGTTTGCGGTTAGTGGTATGCCGAGAACGTCAATCTTATGGTCTCTATTGTATTGCAATACTTCTTGAGGTAAATGTTGCTTGTACAATCCTTGACCTTGCTATAGGCTGTTCACATTTGGAACCACAAAAATGTTGACGTACCTGGGGGTACAGGCTTACATTTCGGTGTACCAGTGGGTCCAGGCGATGATCCCGGAGAACCCTTGCCGGGTGTTGTGAATGTAGAACTACCGGATTTACCACCAGGTGTATTAGCTCCGGGGATATTAGTTCCAGGGCGACTACCAGGGGCAGCAGTTGCGGGAATATTACCAGGGATATTATTTCCGGGGTCATTGCTGGGAGTAGTAGTTCCCGGTTTATTACTGGGAGCGTTGGATGCTGAGTTATTACCAGGGATATTATTTCCGGGTTGATTACCGGAGGTACTAGCTCCGGGAGTGTTAGATCCAGGCCTGCTAGTTCCAGGGGTATTAGTTCCGAGATTATTACTAGGGGTATTGGTATCGGGGTTGTTTCCTGGGATATTGGTTCCGGTGGAGCTGGAGCTTTCTGGCGTACCATCTTTAGTCGATTTATCTGTAGGAAACGTTTTAAAATTTAGTCTGGACAAATATTGAAGCTTACCGTCATTGCACTTGATCTTGGACAAGCCCCTTCGATACATGTTCTGATTGGACGCCAAAGTTTGAATGTTTACCGTTAAAAATTCTAAACATTCTGCCGTAAAGTCCGAACTGCAACAACAGAAATGTGCCAGTTCTATTACGCTGTTTCCAAAGTCCGTACAACATAAAGCTCCACGTTTGTAATTTCGCCCGTAAGTGTTTACCCTATACATATTGCGTCGAAAAAAAGCATCAGTACGCATTAAGCAACGAATAATTTAATGGACAGCTGCGGATGTTACGACAGAAAGTTTGGAAGTATTAACGGTAAACATTCAAATTTTCGCGTCCAATCAGAACATGTTTCGAGGGGGCTAGCTCAAGTGAAATTCACGGTAACCCCTACGAAGCCCCTCCAGCATCAATATATTATCAACACATTGCGTAACCGCGGTATTAAGTAATAACTGTCGAAGTTTTTGTTTTCACGTGCACCTCCTTCACAAGGTCTTACCAATGTCCGAGTTGAGAAAGACCTATAAATAAAGATGGAAGATGGAGGTTTTGCGAAATTAGCAAACGAACTATTAAAGCTGTAGTGTTGAGACGTATGTAGGGCCTGGATCGATGTATGCATACGTACATCGCTACTGAAGACTTTTTTCTTGTGAAAAAAGTCCGTGAAGTAATTACTCTGTCAAACTGAAACTTTAGGCTGTCTCCTGTCCCTCCGGTTTCCAAGTGCAGGGAAAGTTGGCAGGGTGGATTAGGGTAAGCAGAATAGGCAACTCGTATCCGAGTTTGTCATCACACGTATCTCACTGAAGTCGAAACGCTGGAAATTCTGCTTGATCGACACACGACAAAATATTCATGACCACCCTTGCAAACGCAGATGTTTTGAAAATTTAATGTCAACAAGCGGCATTGGCCATATTTGCATTACAAGTATATCTCCTGTTGCTTCTCGTATAATGTTTACTTTTTTCCGTTTTTAATTATGTTTATCGTGAGGGTAACACATACAGCTTTGAAGTATGGCATTCAATGGAAAATTGAGTCTTTTACGCAAAGCAGTTCGAGACATATCATGAAATCGAAAGTAGCTAATGTTGTTGACAATTCAACAAGTTCGAGTTGAGGGCAGAAACGCAACCGTTTTTGGGTGTGTCGATCGATCTAAATTTTTGGCATTTCGACACTTTGATCATTCGTTCATGTATTCCTGGAAAACCGGAAGTGCGTAACATAGCGAAAGCGAAAGCATTGAAGGGTCACACCTTTGTCACTGCCTTTGTAGCAGTTTGTGCGTGTTCGAAGTTCGCGACAGTTGGCTGTTTTTCATTTAACATCTAACATAAGGTAGGTTGAATAGTCTTTGTTTGCAATCAAAGGAGCAGGTCAAGGAACTGTAATAACTTATAAGGGCTAGCTGGTTTTCATATATAGCAATCTATATCGCGAGTCACTCACAAGTATTGTACGAGTTCAGACGGCGGACCCGGTAAATCCAAACCATTATAAAGCGCCCATACAGCGCTGGATGAGGCACCGCTTTGTACGTTAGGTTGTTCGTAAAGTCAATACTTAGACAAATTTAGCGCTGGGCTGTACTCGTATTTTCATTGACAATTACTCACCCTGGAAGCATAAAAGACCTATTATAAATTTGCAATAGTAAATATGGGAATATTAATAAGACAGCTGTGGGCTGTACTATATAAGGGTGGAAATCTCGCTTTATTCTTGTCGCTGCCAAAAAGCTCGTTGTCCATTCAACAGAAACGCTGAATCACTTATTCAAAACCTTATAAGTCCACCGACTCATTTAGTTATCACACAAAAGTTTTTAAATACCTTCTAGCCAGTAAATTTATCTTTTTTCGATCATTTTTATAGCAGTTTAATTTGGAGTTTTGTGAAGGGTGAAAAACATTTTCTCCATGGGCAGGGGCTGCAGGACTTCGCCAACCTCGTAACCATGCCTTTTAAGTTCATCAATCGCGCAAGTATCGTGCATTGCAAAGAAACAATGGCGCATGAATATAAGACCAAGGCCTTGCTATGCATTTGAGACATTTGCCCCAGGACTTTTGAAATCAATTGTATGCTATTTGACTATTACAGCCGTTGAGATACGAGTTTCCCATTTTGCTATCCACCTTGCCAACTTTCCCTGCACTTGGAAACCGAAGGGAAAGGAGACAGCCTAAAAGCTTTTGACCGAGTAACTACTTCACGGACTCTTTTTACAAGACAAGATTCTCCGCACGGAGAATCGAACACACACCTTCAGCACCGAAAAAGCCTTCAGTAGCGATTGCGCCTCCGAAGCTCCCCAGTATCAATATATTATCAACACATTGCGTAACTGCGGTATTAATAACAACTGTCGAAGTTTTTTGTTTTCATCTCCTTCACAAGGTCTTATCAATGTCCGAGTTGAGGAAAGTCCTATGAATGGAGATGGAAGATGGAGGTTTTGTGAAATTAGCAAACGCACTTTTAAAGCTGTAGTGTCGAGACGTATGTAGGACCTGGATCGATGTATACATACGTACATCATCGCTACTGAGGACTTTTTCAGTACTGAAGGTGTGTGTTCGATTCTTCGTGCGGAGAAGAATTTTTTTCTTGCGAAAAGAGTCCTTGAAGTAGTTACTCTGTCAAAAACTTTAGGCTGTCTCCTGTCCCTCCTGTTTCCAAGTGCAGGGAAAGTTGGCCGGGTGGATTAGGGTAAGCAGAATAGGCAACTCGTATCCGAATTTGTCATCACACGTATCTCACTGGAGTCGAAACGCTCGAAATTCTGCTTGATCGACACACCGCAAAAGATTCATGACCACCCTTACAAACGCCGATGTTTGAAAATTTAATGTCAACAAGCGGCTTTTGCTATTTTCGCATTACAAGTATATCTCCTGTTGCTTCTCGTATAATGTTTACTTTTTTCTGTTTTTAATTATGTTTATCGTGAGGGTAACACATACAGCTTTGAAGTATGGCATTCAATGGAAAATTGAGTCTTTTACGCAAAGCAGTTCGAGACATATCATGAAATCGAAAGTAGCTAATGTTGTTGACAATTCAACAAGTTCGAGTTGAGGGCAGAAACGCAACCGTTTTTGGGTGTGTCGATCGATCTAAATTTTTGGCATTTCGACACTTTGATCATTCGTTCATGTATTCCTGGAAAACCGGAAGTGCGTAACATAGCGAAAGCGAAAGCATTGAAGGGTCACACCTTTGTCACTGCCTTTGTAGCAGTTTGTGCGTGTTCGAAGTTCGCGACAGTTGGCTGTTTTTCATTTAACATCTAACATAAGGTAGGTTGAATAGTCTTTGTTTGCAATCAAAGGAGCAGGTCAAGGAACTGTAATAACTTATAAGGGCTAGCTGGTTTTCATATATAGCAATCTATATCGCGAGTCACTCACAAGTATTGTACGAGTTCAGACGGCGGACCCGGTAAATCCAAACCATTATAAAGCGCCCATACAGCGCTGGATGAGGCACCGCTTTGTACGTTAGGTTGTTCGTAAAGTCAATACTTAGACAAATTTAGCGCTGGGCTGTACTCGTATTTTCATTGACAATTACTCACCCTGGAAGCATAAAAGACCTATTATAAATTTGCAATAGTAAATATGGGAATATTAATAAGACAGCTGTGGGCTGTACTATATAAGGGTGGAAATCTCGCTTTATTCTTGTCGCTGCCAAAAAGCTCGTTGTCCATTCAACAGAAACGCTGAATCACTTATTCAAAACCTTATAAGTCCACCGACTCATTTAGTTATCACACAAAAGTTTTTAAATACCTTCTAGCCAGTAAATTTATCTTTTTTCGATCATTTTTATAGCAGTTTAATTTGGAGTTTTGTGAAGGGTGAAAAACATTTTCTCCATGGGCAGGGGCTGCAGGACTTCGCCAACCTCGTAACCATGCCTTTTAAGTTCATCAATCGCGCAAGTATCGTGCATTGCAAAGAAACAATGGCGCATGAATATAAGACCAAGGCCTTGCTATGCATTTGAGACATTTGCCCCAGGACTTTTGAAATCAATTGTATGCTATTTGACTATTACAGCCGTTGAGATACGAGTTTCCCATTTTGCTATCCACCTTGCCAACTTTCCCTGCACTTGGAAACCGAAGGGAAAGGAACCGTTTTGGGGTGTGTCGATCGATCTAAGTTTTTGGCATTTCGACACTTTGATCATTCGTTCATGTATTCCTGGAAAACCGGAAGTGCGCAACAAAGCGAAAGCAAAAGCATTGAAGGGTCACACCTTTGTCACTCCTTTGTCGCAGTTTGTGAGTGTGGTTGTTTTCATTTAACATCTAACATAAGGTAGGTTGAGTAGTCTTCGTTTACAATCAAAGGAGCAGGTCAAGGAATTGTAATAAAATACGGGCTAGTTGGTTTTCATATATAGCGATTTGTATCGCGAGTCACTCACAAGTATTGTACGAGTTCAGACGGCGGACCGTTACGTAAATCCAAACCATTGTAAAGCGCCCATACAGCACAGGATCAGTGAGGCAGTGCTTTGTAGGTTAGCTTGTCCGTAAAGTCAATGCTTAGACAAATTTAGCGCTAGGCTGTACTCGTATTTTTATTCACAATTACTCACCCTGGAAGCATAAAAGACCTATTATAAATTTGCAATAGTAGATATGGGAATATTCATAACAGAAATGTAGGCTGTACTTAAAAGGGTGGAAATCTCGCTTTAGTCTTGTCGCTGCCAAAAAGCTTGTTGTCCATTCAGTAAAAACGCTGAATCACTTATTCAAAACCTTATAAGTCCACTGCCTTTTGATGCATTTAGTTATCACACGAAAGTTTTTAAACACATTCAGGCCAGTAAATTTATCTTTCTTCGATCATTTTTATAGCAGCTTAATTTGTGGTTTTGTGAAGGTTGAAAAACATTTTGTCCATGGGCTGGGACTGCAAGACTTTGCCAACGTCGTACCCAGGCCTTTTAAGTTCATCAATCGCGCAAGTATCGTGCAGCAGAGAAACAATGGCGCATGAACGTAAGACGGAGGCCTTGCTATGCATTTGAGCCATTTGTCCCAGGACTTTTGAAATTAATTGTAAGCTATTTGACTGTTACAGCCTTTGAGATGCGAGTTTCCCATTTTGCTATCTACCCTGCCAACTTTTCCTGCACTTGGAAACCGAAGGGAAAGGAGACAGCCTAAAAGCTTTTGACCGAGTAACTTCTTCACGGACTCTTTTCACAAGACAAAATTCTCCACACGGAGAATCCGGAAGACACACCTTCAGCACTGAAAAAGTCTTCAGTAGCGCGATTGCGCCTCCGAAGCCGCCCCTCCAGTATCAATATATTATCAACACATTGCGTAACCGCGGTTAGCAACAACTGTCAAAGTTGTTTGTTTTCATCTCCTTCACAAGGTCTTACCAATGTCCGAGTTGAGGAAAGACCTATGAATAGAGATGGAGGATGGAGGTTTTGTGAAATTAGTAAACGAACTGTTAAAGCTGTAGTGTTGAGACGTGTATGTAGGGCCTGGATCAATGTATACATACGTAGATCGCTACTGAGGACTTTTTCACTGAAGGTGTGTGTTCGACTCTTCATGCGGAGAATTTTTTTCTTGTGAAAAGACTCCGTGAAGTAGTTACTCTGTCAACTGTCGAAACGCTCGAAATTCTGCTTGATCGACACCACAAAACATTCATGACCACCCTTACAAATGCAGATGTTTTGAAAATTTAATGTCAACAAGCGGCATTTGCCATTTTCGCATTACAAGTATATCTCCTGTTGCTTCTCGTATAATGTTTACTTTTTTCTGTTTTTGATTATGTTTATCGTGAGGGTTAGGGTTAGGGCATTCAAAGTAAGGCATTCAATGGAAATTTGAGTATTTTACGCAAAGCAGTTCGAGACATATCATGAAAGCGAAAGTAGCTAATGTTGTTGATAATTCAACAAGTTCGCGTTGAGGGCAGAAACGCAACCGTTTTGGGGTGTGTCGATCGATCTATATTTTTGGCATTTCGACACTTTGATGATTCGTTCATGTATTCCTGGAAAACCGGAAGCGCTTAGCAAAGCGAAAGCGAAAGGCGAAGCATTGAACGGTCACACCTTTGTCCCTGCCTTTGTACCTGCCCTTGTAGCAGTTAGTAACTTTGTACGTGTGTTAAGTTGTTCCAAGTTCGCGACAGTGGTTGCGTTTAAAATCTAGCATGAGGTAGGTTGAATAGTCTTTGTTTACGATCAAAGGAGCAGGTCAAGGAACTGTAGTAACTTATAAGGGCTGGTTTTCGTATAAAGCAATTTATATCGCGAGTCATTCACATAAATTGTTCGAGTTCAGGCGGCGGACCGGCACAAAAATCCAAACCATTATAAAGTACCCATACAGCACAGGATGAGGCAGCGCTCTGTACGTTAGCTTGTCCGTAAAGTCAATGCTTAGACAAATTTAGCGCTGGCCTGTACTCATATTTTGGCAAAGTGAAAACAGTCGTAACACGGAGCATGTATTTATTGTATTGCTCTTCCGCCCGCAATACTGAAACTTGACGAGAATGACAACATACTTGCTAAACCAACGCAAACCGTCTATGCTCTGCATACGACAACCATCTGCTAGTTTCCGCTGCAGTAGATTTCACATTAGGGCCTTTTTGAGGTCTTTTAATCTTAAAAGATTCTACGACGCGAGCTCAACGACGCGACCATGAATATTGGGTTTACTTTCTGCTGAAAGTATTGTTTGCAAACTGAAGTACAGCATTTAGGAGCAGGGATCTGTAGCACAGAACTTATTATGTTTTAAATACGATTTTGTAGTTGAATCTATGATTTAGTAATTGAATTGTATCATACAGTAGCTCAATTAAGTTTGAGTGGTCAAGTTTCTCTCCAACTGCATAGTTACTTTCTATAGTACTACTGATTACAGAAGATGTGTAAGATGTTTTGCACTATTCTCGGGCGTTTCTTGCATTATTGCTATAACTCGCATGCGGGCCCTTATTGTAAGAGGTGGCAGTTGTTAGTCCCGCCCGGACGCAGGCGCCTTTTTAGCGGAAAACCAACGACATGCAGAAATTACTAGAATTTTGTATAGATATGTTGCTGCATTCGCAAAAGCCTTTTAGGAGCTATTCAGTGAACAGCGCTATCCACCTTTTTAACAACCGGCCCCGGGTTAATTTCCACTTACTCTGAACTTCAGAATCAGAACTTAGTTAATTTAGGACTTAGTCTCTTCTATTCCATTTTGGAACAGATATCAAAGAGGAATGTAAAGACGCCATACCAAAGCGTATTGTGGACGTAATCTTAGTTTTGTGGAGTCAAAGCAATCCGTTTTACTACTCGAAGGAGTTTTATCCGACATCATCACGTAAGGTACATGCACTTATTTCAGCGCGAAATTCGACAAATTATAATTCGACAAAACTGCGACACATTTTGACATTTTCATCATAAATCCTATCAATTTCGCAGGTCAACTCTCCGAGATCAAGGGATCCAATTGCATGCCTGAAGTCTTTGGTTACGACTCACAACTGGCCATCGTGTGAATAAACAATGGCTGAGCCTGATGAAGGTACAGTAATGGTACATCGTCCTTCTGACGAATTCTTTGATTGTCTAGTTATCTCCGTAACTATGTGGAGAAATACTTCTTTTTCCGCGCACTTTAAATTGATACCACATTTATTAGAAAAAAACACGAGTCTACATTGGCGTGACTGACCGTACCTGCAGTGTACTTTAAAATATACGGATAAATCTGTTGACTCTGCTTTCGCTAACGGAGTTAATTCATGCCGTCGTTAATGAAGTCTCGAAGATTTGCGTGGTTCTTCGTTCCTACACAACGTATATTGTTTACAAATTGTGGATTTAGCATACATGGTTTATGACATACGGTATATACAGATTTCACGCACAATGTAACTCAGTCCAATTTGTAATTTTAAGATTGACTTAATCTTCGGACTTGTCATTTCAGATGAATCATTTGGTCAGAAAGAACCCACGCTTACTGCAAATATTGTGAGCATATTGGGACGTTATCCTGATGGAGGGCAAATTTTAAAGGTATGCAGTGTCAACTCAAACATGCCGATGTATCGATGTATAGTGATGTAGTTGATCAGCCAAGAGCGTAAAGTTATACCCTCCAGCTTCACAGGCTCAAAACAGGGCTTGGAAATCGTAGACAACAATATTTTCTAAATGTAACTGGTGAAAACGATTTAAACATCATCGTTATCCAATAAATTGTAGTTGCAATCACGTTTTTTTGTGAGTTTCAGAAGAGACGAAAAAATATTGAAAACTTTTGCCAGTCGAATTAAACAATAGGTTAAGACGTGCGTAGGCTCGGTTTCTTTTAAATTTAACGTTGTACAGTCCACTCAGTTAGGAAAAACTCGTTCTCAAAGTTTTTTCACCCACCAACTTGTTAAAAGGCCACGTAATTGAAAAATCTGTATGGCCAAATGGTTCTTCCACTATGAGAGCTACTTCTCATTTCCTAATTTATAATGACGACCGGACTTTGTTGAAAAGTGAATTGAATCTAATACTCGTTTGTGTTGTAATTCCATTTCAAGGAACTTATTCAAAATGCTGACGATGCAGGAGCGAGAGAAGTTAAGTTTCTCTACGACGGCCGGTCTTTCGGCACAAAATATCTCACTTCTGACCATCTGCAAAAATTCCAAGGACCTGCTTTGTATGCCTTCAACGACGCTATCTTCAAGTCGGAAGATTGGAAAGGCATTCAAAATTTGATGCAAAGTAATAAAAAATCTGACATTCTCAAAGCTGGAAGGTTTGGTATTGGCTTTAACTCCGTCTACCATATCACAGGTGTGCTTTACATTCAATAAAGCTCGCAACGCCGTGTAGAACGTTTGTACTTCAATCTTGCCGAACTGTATGGATGCATGATCAGGACTTACCAGGCATCCGTGCAGTCCAAGTGGACAACTTGCATTATGGACCAATGTTTGATTTAAGGCCATTTTCCATTACGGCCGTTTTGCCCGCGCGGGCGGTGCGCACAAATTTGAACACGTTTTGTCGTTTTCTGTCTGCGCTTGGTCTTGCGTGCCCGCCAGGAAAGTAAAAAGTAGTTCAACTTCCTCCGCGAGCTCAAGAGCGGACAATCAACAACAGAGCATGTTTTAAAATGTGCGCTCCGCCCGCGCAAGCAAAACGGCTATAATGGAAAATGGCCTTTTGGCAAATCCATCGCCACAGCTGGACGCGCGCAAAACAACCCGAGTTCGACCCTGGCAGACTTTGATCCTGGTCAAACCTGGGTTACAGCGACTGTGTCTACACTTCACTTGATTAATGTTTGGCGGAAAAATTAAAAATGTTTTGTGGTAGTTAAAAAGAAAAAATGAAGACAAAGCTTTCGTTTACACGGCACTCGACAAAATTTTGTCCCGGTAAATTTTAGGACTGATACAAAAGTTCATCCACATTGCCTTTCCGTTTGGACGATCCGGGTCAATTCTCTCTCGGTTGTTGTTCGGCAGATTTTGGATTTCATCCGAAGTTGCCCTGACCTTTTTTCACGATTTGTTTATATCGCTGGCATCGCTTGAAGAGTGCCTTTTATGGATTTTCTCCCAGCCTTTAAGGTTGGTGAGGTACCTTGGACAAGTTCATTGAATTTCGCTTTCTATTTCGATGGAAGTTTGCTTTTAGAACTAATAAAGTCATTTTCAGCATCTCCACGCCAGAAATAGCAAGCAACAGTATTGCAAAAAATGCAAAGAATATATTTCTATTCCAAGGATTCATATTTTCTCTGTATCCCTTGTATTCATACACATCTGTGCTGACACCAAACTATGAAGGCTTTAAATGGCGCGTTGACATAGATCAAAACAGATAACTGGACCGAATCCGTACAAATATATTTTCCGATTACCGTTTATATTTTTTATTTATTTATAAGCTTTGTCGTAAAGACTGGATTAACTCACAGAGCTATGTGTTCACAGAGCTATATGGTATCATACTAATATTTGCCCGGCACTAGTTCACTTTCGTAACAAGTTTAAAACTTGCACGGATTGTTGGTCAAAAAGTTGTCCGAATAGGGAGTGCCGTGTAAATGCAAAGTGAATCCGCACAAATATTCGCTCGGATACAATTTTTGTTTGGTGCCGTGTAAATGGGGTCAAAATTTTTTCGAGTTTTTTGGACCACATCGTGATTACGTTCATGTTCACTTTCCTCAAACAATTTGTCCTGAGAAGAAGGTGGAGGTGTAAAAACAACTAGTCGGACACCGAGAAATTAAAACGTTCTGATGCGCACTTGAAACTAAGACTGTATGTGCACACGGCAACGTTTCTGAACGTTGTAAATGTTTCGAATCGCTCAACAGAAGCGAAAGACGTACTGAAGACGAAGCATGATGCAATAGGGTGTGTTGGAGCGATCTTCTTTTGCAGCCACTTTTCTGCGCAGGCAAAGCCTGCACTTTTTTTCATGCGCTGTGGCAGATCGACAAATACCGTGCATAAATGCCCGCCCTGCCCGCGGGGGAGAAAGACTGCAATGGATAGTAGCTTTTGTCTACAGTCTTTTTCATAACTGTTAGAAGGGCTTTGAAGGGAGCTTACAATTTTCTCAATCTCGTCTTCCACGCCTCCTAAGCCATGTTGTTGTGTTCTGTGTTTGAATATTCGGCATGATATCCGATGGTAGCCATCAGTGAAACAGCATAAACGACATGCATGCTCAAACTTACTTTTTGCAATTGTTAGATTTGCCCGGAATAGTCAGTGGAAAGAAAATTGGGTTTTTGGATCCGCATAAGATGTGCTTTAAAGAGGGTGAATCCGGAAAACAATATTTATTCAACTCAAGTTTGCTGAAAGGTGAAATTCGTCATCAATTTGAACCATTTCAAGGAGTGTTCAACCTTGATTTTGGTGAAAGTTACGAATCCACTTTATTTCGCTTTCCCCTTCGCACTTGTTCTTCTGAACTTTCAGAGACAATTTACACTAAGGAGAAAGTCAACAAGCTTTTTGAATCGTTGCGTGAAGAGGCTTCTATCATATTATTATTTTTGAAAAATGTTCAACACATAAGTGTTTACGAACGTAATCATGATGGCGAAGATGTTGCATGTTTATTCAAAGTAGAAATCGCAGCTAAAGACTATGATATGGTAAAGCTGCAACGCGAGACGATGCTTAAGAAGGCCGTCGCTGTTGGTGAAGGCGTAATTGAATCAAAGTGTGTGGTTGACATAATCCTAACCTCCGAGACAGAGAAGTCGGTGTTTCAATGGCTCGTACTCAATCAAATTGGTATACTTGGAAATGATAGAATCTCGGAGCTTTCAGAAAAGTTGTGTTTACTTCCTTGGGTTGGTTGCGCTATACCAATTAACGACAATGCCCAAAAGGAAGATAGTGGACGAATCTTTTGTTTCTTGCCTTTACCCCATGATGTTGATTGCCAGACTGGTTTGCCTTTGTTGGTGCATGGAACTTTTGGAGTGACGGACAACAGGCGCGGTCTACTATGGCCAGGAAGTGAATGTCAGAATAATGAAACAGCCGAGTGGAATTTATTAATGGTTGAAAAAATTCTATCGTCTGTTCTCTACAACGCTCTGAAATCAATTATTATGAATGATCCTTCCACAGGCCTAGATGTTACAAGAAAATGTCAACTTGTGTATCGCAGTGTTCCTGTCCTAGGCAAGGTGGTTGGGCACTGGAAATCCTTGTTAGATCCTCTTTTCCACGAATTGAAAAATCAAGAACTGAATTGGTTTCTTGCTCAGTCAAGCAAAGACACACGTTGGATAACTTTACAGGAAGGTCTTCTCGACCAAATGCAAAGTTTAGGCGTGACAAGTGAGGTTAGACAAGCTGTTGTTCAAACGTTGTTATCAAATTCCCGTGTTGTAATTAGTGATCTTCCGAGTCATGTGAGCGAAATTGTCGAGAAATATTTCCATAAGAGAAAAGAAATATCGCCGGTATTTTTTAGAGAGTTCATGAAAAGCTGCAATATTATTCTTCCCACGTCGTGTGATAAACTTCTGCTGCTTGAATACATTTTACATGATGACCCACCTCCTGAAATGCTTAGTGGAATTCCTCTGCTACCTTTAGCGTCTAAGAATTTCGTTTCATTTGGTCAGCATTGTCACACATCTGATCCTTCTTCGTCAATTTATATGTCAAACGGCAATTGTACGAGGGAGTTGCTTCCAAACATGGAAAACCGTTTTGTAGACGAAAATATTCCAGTGAATACCTTTGAAAAATTAGTTGCAATGGCGAGCAGTGTTTTAGATAAAAGTAACCCAACTCAGATAGTACTACTCACTCCGGATCTGGTCGTTAATTGCTTACGGGATAGTCTTCCACAGGAATGGTTTAATATCAATCAAACGACCGATACTGTCTTTTGGAAACCGGATCAGCCAAGCCATCCACCTGAGAAATGGATTGCAGATATATGGCATTGGATCAATGAAACTTTCGTGGAATCTCTTGAGCCGCTGGAAAAACTTCCACTAATACCATTGCTAGTTCAATCGGAGAAGAAACTCGGCATCCTCTCAAAATGTTCCAAGTTCATATTTACTTCAGATTCTTCTAAGAATTCTTTGCCTAGGGAAGTGGTTGGGTTACTTGAAGCTGCTGGTTGTACTGTGTTGCCTTGGTCTTCTATGTTTTTGCATGTGCGCCACCCGGATATTACCTCCTACATCGCATCTCCAGTACCTGGTGAAGTTACAGTTCTGCTCCACAAGTCATCTATGAAGTTTGCCAAAAAATTTATAGTGGAATCTTCAAAGAGTGACAGAAAAGGTTTAAGAGAATTTTTTGCTTTGTCACAAGAGCCGTCTGAAGATCAAAGAAGTGTGCTGCGCCAGTTACCATTATTTGACACGCTCGATGGGACATCGACAGCAGCTTCTGTAAATAACGACCTGCTAAGTGCAGCTGCACCACAGTTTAACCTTCCTGCTAACTTCAAATTCCGAAAGAGTAGCGACGTAATTTCATCAGCTGACCCCGAATCATTGAAACTGGTTCAGTTGTTAGATTTGGAGCTTCTGGGCCCTGGCGATGTTTTTCGCCGCTTCCTTTTTCCTGACATTCGCGCTCAATCAATATACACTCCAGAAGAAACGACAACCATTATGTTATACATTCTGGAACGAGTATCAGAGTTACAAAATTGTTCGAAATTCGTTGAAGAAATCAAGGATTTGCCCTTTGTCACCACAAGAAGCGAAGAAGTGAAGAAGCCATGTGAATTGTATGATCCAAAAGATCAAATTTTATCTGATTTGTTCTTAGGAGAAGGCGATAAGTTTCCGTCCGAAGAGTTTTCTGAAACACGTGTGATTTCAATCTTGCAAGGCTTGGGTCTTCAAACAGTAGAAACGATCAAAGAGTCTGATCTCCTTGGTGTTGCTGAAAATGCTGCTTCTGTGGACTATCGAAGTGCTGTGAAGAAGGCCCAAGCCATGTTTACAATATTTGAGAAAAATCCTGAGTTTCTTCAGCTCCAACTTTTATTATCGAAATTAGCTGAGCTCAAGTGGTTACCGCGAGCTAAGAAACGTCCACGAGGAACAGGTTACCCTGAACATATGCATTGGTACTCTAGTGACATATCTCTTTTCAAACCAGGAGCTCTTTATCGCGAATTACACGCTTTCCTCGTTGGATCATCGGCACCAGTACTTGGCATAAAATGCAACGAATCAGATTCTGAGCTTCTTGATTTGCTTGGCGTTAAGAAGACGGTAAACATCTCGGAGGTGGTCGAGCACCTTGGAAATGCTGTGGAGTATTGGGACGAGAAGAAGCTGAAACGACCAAGTGCTCAATATATTGAAATGCTCCGAAAAATCTATTCCCATCTTTCTGATGAAGCTTCGCATGAAACTGTTGCTAAAGTTATTGAAGAGAGAAATCTGTTAAAGTGGGTGTGGCATGGAAGTGGCTTTTGTTCTCCTGGTCAGATTGCTCTTGAGAAGGATTTACCTTTTGATCTTCGACCACCACTGTTCTTGCTACCAGATGAGTTTAACGACGGTGGAAGGTTCACAGAATTTTTCAAAACTCTTGGCGTGCGAATGACGTTTTCTAAAGAAGATATTTTATGTGTTTTGACCGCCGTGAAAGAAAGGCATGAAGACTTGTCAAGTGCAATATCGTCGAAATGTCAAGAAAAGGATTTGAAGTTTTGTCGGTCCATTTTGGAATGGCTGGTAAGCGACGGGAAAGCATTAAGTGAAAGTCTACGCGAGAAAATATATGTTCCTGTCCAAAATGTTGAAAACAAATTAGTTTTAAAACTTTGTGGCGAATGCACGTATTTCGATCAAGAATGGTTAAAACGAGGCAAAACAGATTTAGATATTCCAAATGATCTCCTCCTTACTCATGAGTCTATCCCGACCAAATTGGCAATTTTACTTGGGGTGCCATCATTGAGTTCTTGTTTGCTCTCCGCCGAATCCATCGAGTTTGAACAAACAGGACCATATGAGCCTATCACAACTAGAATCAATAACATTCTAAAAGAATACAAGGAAGGGGTCGGGATCTTCAAGGAGCTAATCCAGAATGCTGACGATGCAGGCGCAACGACAGTGAAGTTTTTAGTAGATTGGAGATATGGTGAAACTGATAGCCTGTTTTCTCCTGATATGGCTCCATGTCAAGGACCAGCGCTGTGGGCCTACAATGATGCAGTCTTTACTGATAAGGATTTTGAAAATATCAACAAGCTAGCTGGTGGAACGAAGGTGGAAGATCTATCTAAGATTGGTCGCTTTGGACTTGGTTTTAACGCTGTTTACCATATTACAGATGTGCCAAGTTTCATTAGTAGAAGTTACCTGTGTATCTTTGATCCAAACGTCAATCACATAGCAAATCATATTCGCGATAAATCTCGACCAGGAATACGAATTGATCTCGCCAAAAATCCAAGACCATTATCAGCATTTGTAGACCAGTTTTCTCTTCATGACAACGTGTTTGGTTGCAAGACGGATGCCAACAACCCTGACGCGTTTTCCTACCCAGGAACACTGTTTCGTTTCCCTTTTCGCACAACCTATGAAGCAACAAAGAGTGAAATATGCAAAAGCGTTTATGACTCTTTAAAAGTGAAAGAAATCGTTCGTAAGCTTCAAGAAAGTGCGACTCTCTTACTCCTCTATACTCAGCACGTTAAACATGTCGAGTTACACGAACTTCAGCCAATGCAAAGGCCGCAAGACATGGCTCTAGTCCTTTCTATTAACAAGGAAATTGAAAGTGCATCCCGCGTGACTGTTCCGTATATAAAACGTTGCTCTGATTGGTGGCACCAAAGGTTATCATCGTGTACGTCGGAAGAAGCCCCATCAAGTTTGGAGTCTGTTGAAATTGTGGTGAATGAAAATAAATCAACTCTTACTTCATCCGAAGCATCAGCCGTGAAGAAGTTTACTTGGTTGGTAGCACATTGTGTTGGAGCAGACAACTCATTAACATTTGCTAAAGATGAGGGCCAAAAGGACGGGTTGCTGCCTTTAGCTGGTGCTGCAGCATTGCTTCGAAGCCAGTCAAACAGAAATGCCGTTGACAGAACGCCTTCTGTCGCTCAAGCAGTTCTTGGCGAAGCATTCTGTTTCCTGCCGCTCTCTATATCGACTGGACTGCCCATTCATGTCAATGGTTCCTTTGCTGTTCGTTCAAATCGTGATGGTATCTGGGAAAGAACTACAGCGGAGGAAAATCGGGAGTCTCGTTGGAACGAATTACTTTTAGAGGATGCAATACCAGAGGCGTACTTCAAGTTACTTGATGGCATGGTCACTTTTTCAAAAAACGGATGCTTACCAGAATTTGACCAGCTTTTTCACAATTTTTGGCCACGTGTACTTTCAATTCCCTCGAGAACATGGAGAATTCTTGTTTCAAATTTCTACTCTAAGTTGATAGACCGTGCTTTGGAACTCTTTTGCAGCGATGGAACGTGGATGGACATTAACAAAGGCTACATTTTGGATGACGATTTACGTGAAAAGCACGTTAGCGGAGTTGTGGAGACGCTACAGTTTCTGGGCAACAATGTGTTTGATCTTCCATCCGATGTGATTAACTCAATGAACGAGTCAGTTAAAGGCAGTCATGTGCTCGAGAGGCAAACACTAAGTTTCGTATCTTTCTACGAGAAATTTTTGTTTCCCAATCTATCCGAAATTCCTTCCGAGCTGAGAGATCCTATTGTTCATGATGGTTTACGCTACCTCTTAGATGAATCAAGGCAGGATTCGAAGATTTTGGAATCTCTTTATAGGGATCATCGATGTATTCCCACTTCTCCCGATGGCGTTAAACTTGTGCACCCTGGCGAATTGATTAACCCTCAAGAAAAGAGCGTTGCTGTGTTATTTGCTCCAGAGGAAAATAGATTTCCATTCGGAAAGCTCGATCATAGACAAATGTGTGCATTGGAAAAACTTGGAATGGTTAAGGATCTGCTGTGCTGGAAAGAAGTTTGCGGGCGTGCTAAATCCATAGAAGAATTAGCAAAAACGAGCAAAAGTTTAGCGCTGGAGCGGTCACGTTTTCTTATAACGTACCTGCGTCGCAATTTGGAAAGGCTGAAAGATGAAGAAGATGTCTCTAACGAGCTTCTTGCGGATATAAAATTTTTACCAGTGCGTTGCGTCCCTCCGAAATCGTATACGCTTCCGTGGAAAGGAACTGGTGTCACAGAATATTTTCAGAGTCCCAACGATCTATTCTTGCTGGAAGATGCTGAACTTGTCGGCTCATCGTGCTGTATTGTTGATGATACCGTTGAAAGTGGATGCGGAAATCTGGACGAAAAAGTCAAAAGCGTTCTTGGTTTCTCTTCTCATCGTCCAAGCTCTCGGCAGGTGTTGCAACAGCTTCAAGTTACTGCAAAATCAATTGCGAATGATAAAACGGATGGCTTA
Organism: Phenganax marumi; assembly: GCA_025400095.1. NCBI lineage: Eukaryota > Metazoa > Cnidaria > Anthozoa > Malacalcyonacea > Clavulariidae > Phenganax > Phenganax marumi. The sequence goes on along the minus strand of JAODVM010267577.1, from coordinate 9,167 downwards.
CAGAAAATTTGCTTGTCGGTTTGCCGTCGTGTTTACCAATATCTTGATAAGAAATTTTCCGATAATCCAAATGATGAAGTCATTGAAGAGCTCAAAAGTATACCGTGGTTATTTCTTGATGGGAAATTTGTGGAAAGCAGACTGGTCGCGTTGGAGTGGCAGGGGTATGCCGTCCCGTATCTTTATGGTGTTCCTGATGATTACAGAAGATCTTATGTTGATTTGCTCAAAGTAACTGGCATAAAGATGAAGTTTAAACCTGGCGACTTTCTTGAAGCACTGGATGCCTTCAGTCAGTCCAAGCAGGACGTGCGTTTGACGCAAGAAGACGTGAAGTTAGCCGTCATCTTGACTAATGAACTGAAAAACGGTTTGGATGATCAGACCGTGAAGAGCCGGCTTGGAACAATAGCATTGCCTGATTCCGAATGTGTTCTGCGTAACAGCGAAGATATAACAATTCCAGAAGATTTTAAAGTTAAATTTCTTGCAAAAGAACGCATTATCCATCCCGACATAGCCCCGAGCATTGCTCTCAAGCTTGGAGCTAGGCCATTGCGCGCAAGGAGAAGAGAAATGTACGGTAATGCGATGTCTATGTCGTTCGGACAGCACGAACCTCTCACTGTTCGCATAAAAAACATTTTAGACAGTTATCCATGTGATGTTGGTATTTTGAAAGAACTTGTTCAAAACGCAGACGATGCGAAGGCTACCGAAGTACATTTCATTTACGACATGCGAACTCTTCCTCACGAGCGCGTCCTTCAGAACCACGCCACAGAAATTCAAGGCCCAGCTTTATGCATTTACAATGATAAGCATTTCAGCGAAGATGATTTTAGTGGGATTTGCAATCTTGGTATTGGTAGCAAAAGAGACGATCCTGAAAAGACCGGTCAGTACGGAATTGGTTTTAACGCTGTTTACCATTTAACAGACTGCCCAAGTTTTCTATCTGACGATAGCACGTTGTGTATTCTTGATCCACATTGCGAATATAGCCCAGAAGCAACATTGGAAGCCCCTGGTGGACGATACAATAACATCGATGAAGGCTTCAGAGAAGTCTTTTCCGATTCGTTAAGTGGTTATCTAGGTGATCATTTTTCTCTGCAAGGTTCCACCATGTTTCGACTTCCTTTACGAACTCGTCGTCAGGCGGAAACGTCACATATTTCAAAGCGCCATTTTCTCGATAGCAGCATCAAAACTCTGTTGCGCAGTTTTCGATGGGAAGCGAAAAAGTTGCTTCTTTTTCTTAATCACGTGAAGAAAGTTTCGTTGTCGGAGATCAATCATGATTCTACTTTAAAGCTCGTGTACTCGGTAAATTCTGTTATTGAAAAAGAGTTCGAGAAAAAGCAACGTGATCTACATTGTCACTTGAAGGAGAATAAAAATGTAGAGACAGCTGATATTCTTAAGAAAGACGCAACGTATACTATCTGTATTGAAGATACCATGAAATTGAAAGAAAAGTGGCTTATTCATCAGTGTTGTGGAATAGAGAAGGACTCAACGACTGATGAGAAGATTCCAAACGGTCGTGATCTTGGCTTACTTCCTCGGGGTGGAATTGCTGCACTGCTGCCAACGGAAAGTGTTCCCAAGGAAGAATATGTGGCGTACTGTTTTTTGCCATTGCCTGTAAAAACCTGTCTACCAGTGCACGTGAATGGGCATTTCGCACTCGATGGATCAAGGAGAAACTTGTGGAGCGACACTAAGAACGATTGCCAAAAGACAAACTGGAACGTTTTCATGAAAACCCAAGTACTTGCACCTGCGTATGCGTCGTTGATTTACAAAGCAAGAGACTATATTCCGGAATGTGAAGGAAATGCGTTAAAGATCTATTTTTCAAGCGAGGAAGATGCTCAGAAGGCTTTAGATTGGTATCATAACTTATTTCCTGATCCAGCCAAGGATTCCTCCTGGAGTGTTCTTGCCGTGGCAGTTTACAAGAGTTTGAGAGGTATACCAGTATTACCCGTTGTTACTAAATCTGATGATATTGTTACAACGAGAAAAACTAAACGGGATCATGCAAATAGAGGTCACTTGTCAATACCGTTTCACAGCCGAGATCAAAAAAGCAGTGATGGAAAAGTGTCTGAAACACGAGGCGAGGAAGCATCGATTTCATCTGTTCGTTACCCACTTAAATCATTCCACCGTAGAACAGAACGCACCGAGTCTGTAAGAGCGTCGAACTTGGAACGTAGAAAAGAGGCTAGATACTTAGCCGTTACTCAACGAACAAATTTCGAAACCAACACACTCTGTATTCGAGAATGGCTACCTACACATAGTGTTTTCTTTACCAAAGAAGAGGAGCGTCAAGGCAACAAAGTACTCTACGCTGCACTGTTACAGATAGACATGCCTTTGTTGCTGTTCACTCCATCGTGGATCCATGATGCCTTGTCAAACTCGGCGCTTGAACATCACTTTCTTAGTCCGGAGAATGTCGTTGAATTTCTTGTGGGACCTAACTGTAAAATTGCACACCTTCCTGTCAGACTAAGTGAATCAAACCTTTTAACGATGTCCAATTTACGAAGTATCTTAGAGTATTGTCAGAAGTTAAACGACTTTGCGAAAAAGATTGAAGGCTTACCTCTTCTTCTTACTGCGGACGGCATGTTGAGAAAATTTTCTGTGGAAAGCCCGGCGTACTGCTCGAGTTTCTGCGACTTGTTTCCCACGAAAAGTTTTAGATTTGTTCATCCCAACTTCGTAAAGCTACTGTCAAACGTTTCGACTTATGATGGAGCCATTCGTAATCTTACTGTGAAGTCCGTAAGTACCGAATTCCTATTCGATGTTTTCAAGGATAAGTTACCCTTAAGCCAAAGAAAGCATGTCGCTTGGAGTTATCCCGAAGAAGGAGTTCTCTCGAAAGATTGGTTTTGTCAATTATGGGAGTTTTTGAAAACTGCAGTTTCTGCAGAGGATGGAATTCCAAATAATATTGTGAATATACTTGGTAGATATCCCATTATTCCGACGATAGCTGGGGAATTAGCGACTGCGCAAAATTCAAAATCAGTTTTGGCCATGATTAACACAACGTCTGAAAATTCTCTTCAAAAAGAAGTGGCAAAAATCCTAGAAAATCTAGCCTGTCCTTTCTTGGATGAATTGATCACACATAAAGCTTTGAATCTTGTACGTTCTTTGGTTTCAAATCCACATTGCGTGTGTGATGTCCTCCACGTTCTTGACTACGTGAATTCAACCAATACGATTGATACAAAAAAATGTGACGATCAGATTAGCATCCTTCTAAAATTCGTGGAGGAAGATTGCACGAACAAGGAGTCGATGGAAATTGCTAAAACCTTGCCGTTCTACAAGTCTGTCAGTGGAGAGTATCACGCACTTTCGTCTTTTTCATCTTATGTTCGAGTTCCAAATGGCTTGCCAGACGTTGGCGTAAAGGATCTTTCAAGCTTATTCGGACGAGAAAAGCTGTTTCTTCCACCATCTTACGGCTTGCGTGAATTATACACAGCTCTTGGGGTTGAAATGGATTGTGATATCTCTCGCTTTTATATTTCCTATGTTTTACCCCGTTTCTCGTCTTTGAATCGAACGTCGCAAATAGAGTTTTTAGTTAACATTAAAAGTAAACCACAACTTTGGTCTGATGACGCATTGTTAACAAAACTGAAGTCTACAAGTTGCATTCCGGATCAAACTGGAACACTTCGCTTGGCCTCGAGTTTTTTTAATCCATATGACGACTTGTTTAAAGTGATGTTTGAAAATGATGCTAACGTTTTCCCTTTGTCGCCTTACAACGAAAGAGAATGGATACCCTTTCTTACTCGAATTGGACTAAAGAACAATTGCGACGAAAAGCAATTCATCGCGTTTGCCAGTGAAGTGGAAAACTCAGCAAGGACCAAGATTTTTGAAACTAGTGAGGTCATTCGTCACAAATCAAAAGCTCTTGTTACATATATGTTAAGAGAAACACATGTGTGGAGATGGTCATTCCATCAGATACGAACCATAAAATTTATAGTACCAGCTGAAGTGGAAGAAGAGCTTTCTTCTCTTTCTAGCCAATTTCGCCTAAATGGGAAATTGGAATATGTTTCATACCAAAATTCAGTACAGTGGAAGAATAGAAAATTGGCTTGGACTAGTGCAGAACTGCTGCCAGAATGGGCTTATCCTAAAGACTCCCAACTCGTTTCATCATTGAACATCCCGTCCAGGCCACCTCTTGAAGCTGTCATTAGTCACTTGAAAACAATTTCCAAGTCCGTTTCAGATTTACTCAAGTCAGATAATTTCAGCTTGTCAGAGACGATTATCAATATCTTCGTCGATATTTATAAGTTTTTCCATGGTTCAATAGATTGTGGCAAAGGACCTCCTTCTGAAAAATGCGCTAAAGAATGTCAACATATTGGAGATTGTTTAGCACCTGTGGCATGCATTCTACTTAGTGAAGAAAAACGCTTGTTAAAAGGCGAAGAGCTCTCGTTTGAAGTGAAAGACGACTTGAAGCCCCACTTTTATTCCGTTCCTCGACTGTATGTACGGTATGAACATCTGTTAAAGAGGCTAGGTGTAACAGAAAAGGTTAATGCTTCACAAATGGCTAGTGTTCTCAAGTCTATTAAGGATTCTTGCGTCAAAAATACACTGAGCTCAGTAGAAGAAACCAAGGCACATGGCGCCACTGCAACGTTATTCAAATCACTTCATGCTGAAAAAGAAATTGAAGTTGAAGCAAGATTGTCGAAGTGCAAAGTACTTTATCTGCAAAGTATGACTAAGAAGCTTGTTGGAACAACCAACTTAGTTTCCAAAATGCAACCGCGACTGCGAGAGTCAGTTGCAAGTCTTGGTTACGAAATCTTATGCCCTCTAGAAAAAAGTGGGCTGAAACGAGCGCTGGAAAACGACTATCTGGAGGCTCTTCCAAAACGGCTCAGACCAACACCATTGAGCAGTTTGGTACGCGAAGAAATGGATCCTTCCTCGCAGATTTGTAGCTTCTGCAGTGAGATGAATTGTCCGTTCATAGATAGGTTTATATTGCTGTTACGTTCTTCGCAATTTGAGCGTGGAGTCTTGCGTTTCTTAAAACATCAAAGAAACTCGACCATTGTCGACGACAAGGATAAAGCGAGAGCAGCAAGATTTAGTTCCGCGAAGGTAAGTCATTGGTTGTTGATATTAACGCAGTTTAGTTTTCTATAAATAGCCATTAATATCTTAGCGTCTGTGATATTTGCTACCGAGTTGGGGCTGGGAGATAACTATTCTCAAGTCCCCGGGCTAATTAGTCACCTTGAAATTCGACTAATATGTCAGTTTAATTGTGCGTCTTCGTCTAATCGTATTGTGGAAATTAAGGTATCAAGTAGTTGCTGTACATGTTTTTTTGCTATATTTTTGTGTGGGCTGTGCGTAAGGCACTCATTCGATTTTATTTTTTATCGTTCATCAGTCTATTCATTTTGCGATAGAAAGTCTTAATAGATACATTTATAGGACGTAATTTCAGTAATTTACGTCCCGAATTAACCGCTAAAAGCAGGTTTCGTTGAAAGCAATTGAAATCTAAGGCTATCTTCGTTGCTTTGCCATTTTGCAGCGCTAGAAGACATTTATGTGCGTCAGACTTTAGATTCTCAAATTCCTGTAATGGGTCCTCGGCAAAAAACGTTTGAGTATTTTAACAATTATATCGTAACTACTGTCTACTACCTTAATGTTTAGTTTATATTCAAACTTGATTTTTATAACAGTACGAAAGAAAATAGAACTGCTTTTTAGAAGTATACAGCTCAGTAATGCTAAATTTCTTTCTTTAAGCTAACCGTGATCAAGTGTATGAAAGAACTTAAAGTACGCCTTGTCGATGTGCAGTCCAACTCGGCGCTGCCGCGAAGTACGACTAAGAGGGCGTGCCATGTTGCAAAGGGGGCGTCTTCGTGGACGTTGTATATTCAACACGAATTTGGCGGCCGAACAAGTCACGCAATTTTGGCGAAAGCTGTAAACGAAATAATGGACGGTTGCTTAGAAGGGATTGGAGAGCTCAGCGATATGCTTTCATGTGATACACCGTCGCAAATTCCAGACGTGCTCAGTGCCCACAATGTTACTATAGATCACCATGAAGAAGGCGAGGAGTTAGGTCAGGCCGTGCCAGACGTCTTTCATTTCTTAATGATACAGGATCCGCTATGTCAATTTGACGAAGGAACTCGAGTGGCTTACGGAGTGGATCAAATTTTCGGAGGAGATTGGAAGGTCGAAGACCAAGAGAAAGAATCGACTACGTACACGCTTGCAAAGATATTGGGCCGTGCCGGCGCAAGTAATCATCAGGAGTACGACTTCAACGCTAAATATAAAATTGATCTGGGCAGCAAAACAGAGTTCAAAACTGTCAGTGTTCTTGATATCTACAGTTACAATCAAGATGAAGATGGAAATCTTGTTTCGGATAATGATGGCGAACTCGAAGTTTCTGTAGACGTTTGTAAAGAAAAACTCCGCATCCGTCGTGCTTTGCTTCTTGCCAAGGAATTGGACTCGGTCACTCAGCGACGTAAGGTACTTCGACGGCTCTTTTTACATTGGTTACGTTGCAAAAATCCTGAAGTTGCCGCTGCGCTTACAGATTTCATAGAGAGTGAAGTTATCAGGCTGAAAGTTCTGCAAAAAGAAGAATTTTGTTTTCTTGGGCATTGGAGAAATCGCGGAAGACGGGAACGAACGATCTTTGCTAGCTACGCGCATTGGACGAGTTATGATCGTCATTGCGGTAGCCATGTGTACAGCATTCGTGATGCTACGGAGTATGTGAGTCCTGACGAAAATGAAGCAAAACGGTGGATCAAGCAGTCAGCGGCGGATCTCAAGGTGGCCAGGTCTTTACGTCATGAATCCAACTCTCAAGTATGTTTCATGAGCCAGCAATGTGTCGAGAAATGTTTGAAGGGCGTGCTGTACGCCAAGTGTGGGATACCACGACGGGAGCTACATACCCACTATATTGATCGTCTTGTGTCTTCAGTCCGACGTCTCGATGGGGTGCCCAGCGTCGATAGGGCTCATGTTCTTTCATCTTACTATTTGCAAACGCGCTACCCAGATAATCAACCAAAATACAGAGTTCCTGCTGAAGAATTTGGAGAAAAGCAAGCCAAAGAAGCTTTAGAAGTTGCCGAAGCAATCTTCACTTCTATGGAACGCTTTATTGACAGAAACTAGCTACAGTGTTCGAATAGTTTTATGTGCCATTGTCACTTAATTATAATTGTGAACAACGGCATACCGCTTATTTTATTCTCATTGCAATGTAGAATGGGGCGCGCATGCGCTCTTGTCTTGGAAATGAAAGAAAACGGACGGCGTTGCGTAAGTGAACTTGCTTTTCAGGGGCAGGTTGTTCGAAAGGTGGATAGCGCTATCCACTGGACAGTGATTCTCTGTGATTTTCGTAAAATCTTCCATTGATCGTTGTAAGATAAGATTACGACTGATATCGATAGATTAGAGTCTGTAACCTTTCTATTGTTAACTAAAATGGAAGTTTCGGCATTTTTTGTCCAATTTTATGAACGTTGAAAGCTCCACTATCCTATGGATAGCGCTATCCAACTTTCGAACAACCGGCCCCTGCAGTACATAACGAGGTTCACATATTCTTTTGTTTACTTCACTTGTAATGCCATAATTTTTTGGTGTGGAGAACATATTTAAGTGTTCTACGGCTGGGTGCTTGAAATCCAGCGTAGTTTGTTGTTTAAAAAGTTATGAGTTAGGCATTAGCAGACAATCGTATTTGAATTCCGCCGTGTGGGTCCTCTAGAACTACTGTCATACAACAGCATTGAACTGAGATTTTGAGGCCTCGTTCCCACAGGACCGGTTCCGCATAGTTGCTACGTAAAGTTCAACCTTTTGCAGACGAGCTCAGCGTTTAAAACAACAACGATTGAGCAGGATAATAAAACTAAAAGTCTAAAAACGTTACACGCACAAATGGTAGAACTGAATGCTGCGACTTCGCGAAACCTGTCCCGGGTGAACGGGGCCAAAGTATATATAAGGCTTTATTATTATCCATCTTCAGAATAAAAAAACAATGGCGTTAAAGATAAAAATTACAATAGAAGTTTCTGGTTAAAATATATTTACATTGGAGTACATTATACTGTATGACTAAAACTAAGTAAGAAATCATGCATTTATATTTACTAGATCTAGCAATAAAAGACTGTTTATGTCTCTCAGTTCTAGATAAAACTGAATTAGAATTACTTGGTCTTAGCTCATATGAGTGATTTCTAGGATCTGGCAGTAGAGGATAGCAAGGATGCTTAGGTTCAGCGTGGATCCTTCTGATCTCACGACTGGTGGTAAAATCTTACCCGCTTTTAAAGATGGTAAATAGTCTATCCAAATCAAGTATTCTCAAACTTCTTGTCTGTATGCGTTCGATCTCTCGTTGTAAGTAGCAGGGTAGTCCTGCCCATACAGGCGAACCGTATTCCCTGGTCGGATCTTTGATTTATACGTGTTATACAGTTAATTATGGCTGCAACCAATCCAAGTATGGCTTGCATGCCACAATCGAGTATATCTTTAACTATACTGTAATGTCAAGTAGACCTAAGCACTAACTGATGTTGTGGAAGTGATATAGTCGCTTAAATATAAGGTAATACGAAATTTGCGAGGTGAATTCACATTTGTTCAACATTCTAAAGTTCGTGCCTGTCAATGCAGTGTTATGACCATGACCTTGCTCTTCGTTGTAAAAAAGTTGTTAGTGGTACAAAGTTAACAATTCTAGTATATTACCATGCATCAGCATTTTAGATGGCATGCACAGTACACAGTGCGTACCTATTTTTTTAATATTGCACAGTATGACACCCCCAGTTAACCAACTGCGAGGTATGTTGCAAAACAAGTTGCATGAGGTGTTGGATTTTCGAGCGACGCACTGCCATACTCGCAAAACTATAGTTTCGTAAAGTATTGTCCAGAAAAAGCGTAGTAGTATGGAATACACCCGTAGATGGTGTGGCCTCAAAAGTAAGGCTAAGGCCCGGTTTAGACGTCGAACTTTTCATGTGCCGAACCTAATGCTAATGAGCAAAATTCTTTGTTTAGGTTCA
>JAODVM010267466.1:0-12420 GCA_025400095.1 Phenganax marumi | reverse complement strand
CTTGACAAGTTTCTTGACGAGTTCACTTGCTCGTGTGTACGACGAACAAGTTTTCCTTGACAAGTTTCTTGACGAGTATGCGTGGCTTTCCTATGCTCAATTCTTACCTCTTTCACGATTTCTTCATATTTTTGTTTAATAAGTTCACATTCTTCTTCCTTGGCATCATCAATAATTCTCTTCCCGTCATCTTCTTTGCCATGTTCGCTACCATTCTCCGCCTGTTCTTGTTCCATCTTCTTCAACCTCTTAACAACGCTATCATACTTCCTTTGAATAATTTTTAGTTCTGTCTTCAATGAAGTCGTATTATTGCACGAGTCATGGTCAATCATACTATTGCTGCGATGTACATTTCCTTGCTTTGGACCTATGCAAGCGAAACAAACATGTGGATTGCAAATGTGGTGCAAAAATATTCATGAAACTCACAGCATGTGTATGCTATACCTTGTCGGCCTTCTTTGTCTCGTTCAGAAAGCTTTGCGTTGTTTTTGGCAATGCGACCCGAGCCTAAAACATAAAACCAAGTTCAATCACGTGTCCTAACAAGATGAAAAAGGTTGTAAAGTGTGTGACAGAGATAAAAAGAAATAGTGTACATTTGTAGTAGCCAAGTTGAAAATGCTTGCAGGAGAGTGGAAATTCTGCAAGACGACACAAACTGTGTAGTCTGAGATAACGTTGTGAACTAAGATTCGACGATGTGGAATAATATGCCAGTGATTCGACCACATTTTAATCATGGAGAACAATAAAATAACAGGCACGAGAGATCTAGTACATAGTAATATGGGGATTGCTGACAATATTCAAATCGTTTAAAATACAACAACGTAGGCCACATAGTCTTTCATTAAAATGAATTAGCCCGGGGTACAACAGAACAATCATATAAGAAATCAGTGTCAACAGAAAAGCACAAAACACTAGCATTAAACAGCTAATTAAATAAACCAACTGAACACTAATTACGTATTTAAACAACATCAGACTACCTGGGTACATGTCCTTCGGAGGTTCCATACCCAGGAACATACAGTTCAACATATACGGGTAGGTCGTCTCCAAAATTACACAAAAACGTTTAAATTTATCATAGCCTTTCGTTTTCAACAAGTCTAGCAAGCGATCTACCCTTTGGCTCCCAATTTCGCCTTCGATAGCCTGCCAATCGCCTTCGCTTAAAATATGACTAACGAGCAAAGATGAACTCAGTCTATCGATGTTTACAGCCTGGCGAAATTTATCCCGATGCCGATCTAAGATGCGTTTATACTCTTCTTCCATTTTAGATCATTTGTTAAGCATTTGCAAAAGCACGATCGCGTAAAATCTTTGATTTGTTTTGATATTGTTTTTCGTCGAAATCATCCATTTTTTTCTGTTTTGGTTTCCAGGGCGGCCTGTGCGTACGCTAATTATTCGACGGTAATTATGCAGAAACCGAGGATTGAACTGGAATTGAATTAGTAAACATTTGGGATCAACCGAGGCCTTCAGCGCTAGGTATATGTTTCCTGGACAATGAAAGGAGAGAGTCTAAAAGTTTGGCCAGAGTTTGTTAATTGTAATCTGTGGAAGACGTTGGTCGGGAAACTCGATCAAATTAAGCTTGTTAAAAATAGTCAATGGTAGAAGATAGTCTGGATCAGCTGGGCCAAAGTTACTTCAATTATTATTGATGTTGATGGTCTGAAATTTTGACTAAAGTTTCTTTAATCATAATCAATTAAAGTAAAAAGTTTGTTCAATTTTGGTCAAGTTTCTAAACCATCTCTTTCCATTGACCGTGAACTCACACCAATACGATACAAAATATTCATGGTCCCTAATTTAGGTTGGCGACGTTGCAAACTGTACTATTTGTGTTACATCATGACGTAACCAACTGACCTTCATCAATTGTTCCAACAAAATAATCACAAAATTCGCAGCATAAACCTTCAATACGAAACTACATTTCACCATAATATGCTTCAAATTTTTCTTCATAACGCTTGTACCATCTCAACGTCTACTCCAAACGATAAAGCAGTTTAAAACCGCTTCAAAGTTCAAGGCAAGCGACATGGGGCCGTGACAGTAGGTAACAAGCGGAAACCAGTTATAAAGAGCTGTCCAATAACAAACGAAGGCGCTTTGCTCAAGGGTTATTTCATACTCAAGCTAATTTAGGAACTTGGCACGAGTTTCTGCGCTTGAAGAGGTGGCCGACAAGTAGAAGCACTGAACTTTATCAGCTTGCCTAAGTGGTCACCTCCGGTAACCTTGCGGATAAGAAAATCAACCTTTACATCCTTTAGAATCTGAATCACAATAACTAGTTCACCACAACTAGATTAAATCCGTATTAATAAATTAGATATCCCTATTTTATTTTCGTCCTCAATGTTTTGTTGGTCTTTTAATTAAGAAAGACAAAGCCGTCTTATTAGCCAAAGCTATAAACTTCCCGTCTAAAGTCCTTTTGTTTAATTAACGGTTCGTCCTCCAGTTCTAATTCGAGATCTGTGGAATAAATTAACTTTAATTAAACTTGCTGTTCCGATTCCTCTGGTTTTTAGTGTGAGTATGAAATAAAATACATATATCTAACTATTTAGTCAGGGGGGTTAATCGATTTCAGTTTCGGTGTTATCCAAACCAGTGTCCTGGAAGAAGCTTAGAATTTCTTGGTTATCAGCAAATAGCTCCTTCACGACATTTTCTTGTTTTTCGTCTGTCGGCGGCTGTTCGGAATCATCCGTCGGTTCCTCGTGGTGGCCCGAATAACGTTTTTCTTGCACGGACATCTCCGAAGATGGGTCGATGAGTACATCACCATTTTTAAATCCATTCGGACGGTTGTCTTCGGGTGATCTTCGGATTTCGGTGACAAGCAATCGTTCTCGTGTTCCGTAGCTCGAGTTGGCCAAGCGTTTAAAGTTTTGCAAGATGTCCGCGCGGCCAATAGCCTGGAGCTGAGCCTCCAGATTCTCCATGGTCGCCTCAGACCCTTGCTCGTCTTTCCAGATTTGGATGACCTCCATGGCTGACGCTTCCGTGCTACGATTGCTGCAGCAATTTGAAGGAAAGCAAACAAACGACAGTTTAATCAAAAACTCAGTACAAAAGTATCACTTAAGTAGCGAAATTTGCAAATAGCGCTGATCTTCTGAATTGATTTCTCTTGTTCTTTTTGGTTCAGTTAAGCGAATTTTTTTCACGGGGGTGGTACTTAACAGTAGAGAGTTTTAGATTGCCGTTTACGACGAACCGTTGACGGCAAACGGCAAAGTTTAAATCGCATTTTAATGTCAACTGTGTCAGTTGTTCAATGTTACGGGAACCTATATAATGAAATGAAGCGTGTTTTGGCTAATTCGCTCTAGAAAACTGTTGATATTACAAACAAATGTGATTTAAAGTTTGCCGTTAGCAGTTAGCGATTTGCCGTAAACATCAATCTAAAACTCTCTGATGTCGTTCCAGACCCACCTGGATTCGTCCACTGATGTTTTGGGTTGAGGCTTGCTGCAATATAAAAGCAAGATAGGTTTTATAAGAGACGACAGAGTTTTCAAATCCGACATAAGTAGATAGTAAAGCCAGAACGCACCCTTTACTATCTACTGACATATGAACGCATTAAAGATCAAAGTTCAGAAACTATTCAGGTTCTACGTACATTGTAGTCGTCACTTGTGATACTTTGGTTCTGCACATGCTCCTGATGGTGGACTGCAAGAAAGATATCAGACAACAAAATTTTACAAAAAAAAATATTGGAAAGACATTAAATATGCGTCGAGATAGAAACAGACACATGCTCTTTTTCCCAATAACTGCTGCTTTGACTAAAACCAACTACAGCACGACTTTCCCAACGGAATATGGAAGATTGTAAGTCAAAATTACTATTCGAATCGGTCCAGAATAGTCCATTGTTGTTGTTTGTTGAGCGAGTGGTGTTAGCTCGACCCAGATCCTCTGTCTGTTGGCCACGCAAAGGAACTTTGTTCCTAAATAATCAGAAAAGTAGTGCTGTTTATAACAATAATAAAAAAGTAAAGCGCACACGGTCATTACGCTTCATATAAAGCTCCAGTTATAAAGATTATGGAATAATCTTTCATGGGAAGCCAAGGAGGCGCAATCAATTTATTCTATCAAAAGTATTATAAAACAAAAAAATAGATAGATAGAAACAAAATAAGTAGATTATAGCGTATGCCCGGATCGCACCAATTTAATTTCTTTCGTATTTTTTTCCCTGTAAATAGTTGTATAGCTATATATATTTTTTTGTAAATATGCTTATCTTTGTTATGCTTTGTAAATATGCTTATTTATTTTTTTTAACGACGCCCCTTGTGGAAACCAGCAACCTTGTTGACAGGGCTAGCGTCATTAAATAAAGTTTTACATGCATTACATACATACATTCCTGGCTTCTTAATTAAAGTTTACTGGGCATCAGATCATCTATTTTCAAATCAGATGAGGCAAACGGGCATAATTTATCATGGTTTGGCCATTACTCAAAGAGATCTTCAAAGCATTTATTCACCCAAGATAATCCCACAACAACTTGTCGTTACATTACTCCTGTGTCTGTCATAGTGTGGCTTTTACTCGGATAAACATACAATAATATCTCTTTCCAATGACTATATTCAGACTTACTTAGGTCTAGAAACAACGACATGTAGATCAGGACTTTCCTGAGAATTAGAAATGGCGTCCAAGACATCCTCAAATGTACAATCAACAAGACTCTGCTCGTTCCATTCCACTATCTCGTCACCAGGAATCAATCCGACAACATCCGCTGGACTTCTTTCATCTACCGCAGTCACAAAGGCACCCAGTTTGTCGCTCTCAGTCCTCTTACCTCCCACAACCTTCACACCATATACGGAGTAGGGATCTAGTGGAACAAAAATTTTGTAGTGGTAACAAACTTTAGAATCGCATGGAATATGGCCATGGTGAATGGTTTCTATAGTTCTGAAAAGAACTGTTTGAGTAATGTAGGAGTGATACTGTGCCTTTTACTAAGTCTTAGCTACTTGGTCATTCCAAGTTTAATTTATAGTATCACTCCTAAATTACTCAAACAGTTCTTTTCAGCACTATAGAAACCATTCACCATGGTAAAAACGATATTCCATGCGGATCTAGTAAAACAGTGTAAATATTGTTTCAAAAAAAAAAGACGACAACGAGGTTACAGTGGTTGATTTTCAACGATGAAATCTCACAGTCTTTTATTTGTTTTCGCTGTCGCGGTGAATTATAAAAATCTTTAACGAGGACAGCACACTTTCACTCGAGTTCTTACCATTGTCCCGCGATGACCTCTGTTTATTTCGTTTCAACTGGACTACCCCCAGACATTTGCCATCATCGTCGGGTTTCGACCATCTGATCGTAGACTCATTCTGAAAAGAATATGAACATCACATACTCTTAGCAGCAATTTTCAAAATATGTAAAACACGTTTTCGATGATCTGAAAATGACTTCTTTAAAAATATACATCGAATAGTAATATCTGAGAGAAATTTGCGACGATTTGGGGCAACACCGGAGATTTGGAATAATCTCGTGAAAAAGCAAGGAAAATCATTTCAAGTTTTGAAACACCACAAAACTCGAAAATTTTCTTATTAAATCTGTTGTAACGAAGTAGCAAAGTTGGTGGTAACCTCTCACATTTTGTAGATTGCCACGTCATCGTTACGACAACAACGATCATTAGGAAATATTATGGTGTATCTTACCCCAACAGATTGTTGACTTCCGCTGTCCTGAATTCTCCGCGCCTTCGTGGGCTCGCACTCATCGTGACCATCACGAAAGCTCACAGTTTTCTTGTTACTTCCTTTCGCGCCCCCCACTCGTGGGTCCCGCGCGTAGCCCTCGTAATCGCTTCCGGGCGGACTTTCGACGTCATCATCGGATAACGATGGCCGTGCGGCTAATGGAAGCGAACGGGGATTGAGGCGAGGACTTGGCCGAGGGCTTGAACGAGGACTGGCAGTTGGTCCAGGACGAGGCGAGGAGGGGTAACCATTATGGGGTACTCTACGTACACTTTGGGGTATACGGCTACCCCTGGGGGTAAATGCACCTCTTTCTCTATCATGCTGATCAAATGAATTCGATTTTCCCAATGAGCCACGTATTCTAATCGGACTACTATCTTGTAAGGAATTACTACGGGAAAGTGTTCGAACATCACTGCCATTGAGAAGACTTTCGATGGTCTCGGCCGGAGTGGCTTCGTCACTCTCGTGTCCAGGACTAAACCAGCCCCCGGTCTTGAGAAGTAGCTCTTGTTTTTTCTTACAAATCACACAGACCCAAGACGACTGGGAACGAAAAACAAAAATATGAACACAATATAGTAAAATATGATCAAATGCCACTCGTTTTTCTCGTGAACTCCGGAAAGTTAGCGACAAATGATCGTAGCTACGCAAACTGGTCATGCAATGCTATACTGAATGTTTACCGAGATTTGCATTGCATGAACAGTTGCCATAGTTGGGTGCGCTACAGAATTTCATGACCAAAAAAGAGACGGCAGGCTTATAGGAACGAGAAAAAAAAGAAATACAGGTGCGACAAGAAAATGATTGAAAACAAGACGTCTAGCTAGAATAAGGTAATCGCAAAACACGATTGTTTAGTTTTAAAAGTGTTTAGTTCTTTTATTACACATTCTATTTTACGTTGATCAAATAGATTTCTAATCTTAAAATTAGCAGTTTATCGTACAGTATTTTAAGTGACCGTTTCTTAATGTTGCTTTTACTTCTAATTATAATTTATATTTAGCCGATGTTTATTTTACATTTTCCCCTCAATTTCGCTATAATCTAGCTACAATTTTCATTTCTTACTTAAAATTTAGAGTTTAACATCAAGATGATAGCGTTTACATTTCATTTGAGTCGACTTTGTTTATAAAGTTTATATTTTATAGAATATATTTAAAATTCCTTATTTCGTTAAGATTTATCATTTAAATTTCAGTATTCAGCCAAAATATGTAAAACAACACGTATTATGATCTTTATACATGACTGGACAACCCAGGCGTTTCCAAATTTATATAGAAATTTGTGAAAAAAAGTTAGAGTTTTAACAAACCTCTTGGCCCAAGGCCAACGTTTTAAAGTCCTGAATAAGCGACGTCAAAAATCCCTGTAAAGTTTATGTAGGAGAACAATTAAAAAAATTTTTATTTCCTTGGCGTATTAAGAAACGTATTCGAAACGGGACGGGGCAGTACTTAATGCTGAAATGTAATTTTATTTAGAAGTAAATTTAAAACGTGCTATACATTTTATAAAGTTAAAACTTCAAAGCAATTTTTGAGCAATGTGCAACAAGAGGAAACGGGAGCGTTCTCTTCATTTGCAACACTGCCTAATGGGAAGTGATATGACAAGTTTTGCATCAGGAATGGAAAAAATCAGGCGGATCGATAGCGTGCTGCAGCCCTGGGTAGAAGATTGTAATCACATCCTATCAAAGGTATCAGTTTTAAATACACACAACACACGTATGCGCACTAAGGAACTTCAGTGACGTAAATCAACGCAACCAGTGGGCAACGCGCTATAAATTTCGTATAATTTCCTGTAACCAGCCCACCCAGGCAATGAGTCATAAATTTTTAATGCCCTTTCTTTAACTTCATGAATAAGTGCCGCCAAAAAAACGTAACCTCAATATTTACTGGCAATGCAAAAATTACGAAATCTACCATTCGCTAGCATTAGCTCCAAGCGCTAAAATGTTTTAGACATTCTCTCCAGCAATTCCTTTAAATATACCCTAAAACAGCCCATTTTCGTTTGTGCTCGGCAAAAATATGGCAATACAGCGCTATTTTTGAAGGGGCAGATTTCTAGTAATGTGTCGCCGCCCAGTGGGCAGCAAATTAATGAGCTGAAATTGCGTCTGAAGTATTTTGTTTTGTATCAAAATATCAAAACAGTATGAATTCTCTATTGTCCATGATGATTTTTAACCAAAACTACAAGATTGTTTTTGCTTCACAAACTTGAACAGTGAAAACAAACGCCATTCTAACGGGCATGGACGCCCCTTTAATATGAAAACCTCCCTAACGTAGATGCCTCTCTAATCTGAACACCTCTCTCATGCAAGTAGGCCTCTATAGCAGCGACCACAGAGAGCCTGACAGGTTTTAACCACAAAATGAAACAGTTGGCACACCCAGACTGGAGAAAGCCCTTCTATTAGTCGACACAAGTAACGTACATACTCTCACTTTATCTTGAGTCGAGCACAAAAACAGCTGCTTGATACATTAACATACAAAGCAGCTAAAACCCAGTTAGCCCATGCAAAAGTGCAGACATGTCAAAAGCTGTCAAGAACACCAAATCAAGCAATGTGTTTTAGAGCACTCAAAATACTTTACAGCGACGAAAGAGTAAAATAATCAGACATCAGAGTAAAGTTATCTGCTGCACAACAATTAGTCTAAACAAATCAAATGACATTCAAGGCAGCTAGTCTAGTATAATACAGTGTTTGATAGAGTAAAATGAGACTAGATAACTTAAAATAAGGCAATCTAAAGTTTTAATCTCGCTATTTGACCGTCTGCTCTTCTGCATATAGCAGTATTTCATAAAACAAAACCTGTTTGCTAACTGATAAGCACATAGGTTACAACATATTAGCAATTGGCAAATATGGGCTAGACGAACATGCATGTATTATGATGTAACAGGTTGATTAAGCTATACTCCTAGTCACCAGGACTTTAACAATGATAATAAAGCAAAATTCCTAGAAATGCTGGACAAATATCAAACATTGTCCTAACTTTATGATAAAAACATACTATCTATGTAAAGCAACAAAAAGATAATTGTTTTTCCTTTAAGTACTATGGTAACAAGCAAAACTTTAACAAGCACATATAGCTTCAGTGAATATCATTCTACTCTTTTGTGAAAAAGTCCTGAATCAACCTTGTGTTTAGTCTTAAAATGAAACTTATTATTTGGGAAATTAATAATCAGAAGGAAACAATTCTGCAGCAAAATTGAAAGCAATTTAATGCAGACAAATTTGCATAAGCTTTTAAATTTTTGCAAACAGAATTGTGCTTTGCTCAAATCGCAACAAAGAGAACACACTGTTCTGCCTGTACAAGAATTGAACAAAAGAGTTGAGCAAAAAAGAAATCAAAAACAACTAAGGCATCCTCGTTTTTAACGAGACACAAGCCCAGGCACGAATTAAAATTTTGATGAAATGCTGCAAGCGGTTAAATATTAATAGCAAAAAAAGGACGTTAAAATTCTTGTTTATCGACTGAATCAATGATAATAAAAGGTCACCAAAACGCCAAAGTAAGCAAAACATGTTTTATTTGCTTTCTCTAGCCATACTTTCGGCAACAAAATGCTCAATGAAGTTAACACTTCAAAATAAACTGCCAGATATTTTAAGTTAAATGTCAACTCAAAGCATTTAACTTCTCGCAGAGCCCTAAACTTGACACTTTAGAGTAGAAACGAGGCGTTAAAGTGAAAATATATGCCGAGTTTGCTTTCAGTTTAAAGAAACAAAAACAGCTTTCGAGATGCAAAATTGCCGCAAATGCCAAACCAAACGGGGGAGTTTTTTTTATCGCGAAAAAACTGAGCTTCGTATTTCGTTTACGTTGCAATATCTTCTCGGCATACTGCACCAAAACTACCTATTTTCACGCCAAAATTACAAACTTTAGCTTTCTGGATAAAAAACACTGCAGTATTTCTACCATTTTAGCTTTAAACTTACTTGTTTCTTGGATGGGAAGGATACATTATCGCCGCATCGGCTGCACACGCGACGTTTGCAATATTTACACGGTTTGCCCACACCATCAGTGAACTTTGTTTTATGACACAGCTCGCACAAATTCCCTTCTTTTGCCTGCTCGGCTTCACGCGAATCTTTGCTTTTCACTTCCAATTTATTCTGATACGTTTCTACCTCCCTCGCAAGGGTCCTACACATGCAACAAAACGCTTGAAATTGGGAAATGTGAAGGTGTATTTTATTAAAATACGTAGTACTTTCAAACGGCGTCGGGTTACACTTAATGCTACAAAGAAAGTATATATTTAGACCAAAATGGGTTTTCCTCTGACTGGAGATATTTCATGGGTCACTGCTTTGAATTAAAAATAAACTCTACGTGACGAATATTCTCGTCAAAAACACACGCGGAACATCATAAAAACCGTTTCCTACCTCTGCAATTTATGTGTTTCAGCGTCGCAAGCTTTTTGGCGATCAATAACGGATAAGATGATACTCCTTTCTTCATCTGTCAAATGTGTCAAATCTGGCTGCGGAGGTAAATTTCGCTGTGACATTTTGCAACTTTACTGTACAAAAAACACTCGAAACTCTTAATTCTAGAACGATTTGAAGGGTTCCAAAATGGACGCCGTCACAAATTTCGACTCCAAAATTTCTGCGAATTTCCACGCATTTTTAGCTCATTACTCCCGGATTTCTACGATTTCAGACTTTGATGGAAAGATCTCAGAACAGTGCAAAATCGACGAAGTCAAAACGACATTTTAAGCCACAAACACAATTTTCAATCGCTATCTTCGTTATTCCAACTTTTCGTCATAAATAATTCCAACAAGCACATGTTCGTCGCTCAAAGGCTCAAAGCAAAACACACATTTCGGAATGTCGTCGAGAAATGTCGTGCGCCACTGGATGAAGTGCAGTAACTGGACTAAGTTCATTGAAGAAAGGCCAAAGCGTGTTCACTTCTTGTCAAATCGATTACGTAGTTTTAAGGATGTTCATAACATTCGCGTTTCGTAAATTACTAGTAATTTCTAAAGAAAAAGCAAAAATCATACGTCAGAACAACAGCAAAACAAATAGAAGAAAAAATGAACCGTCGTACCTTGAAAAAAGTTAACTATGTAAGAATCTCGTTCGCTTTTCTTTCCTTTAAATATGGCCACGAAAGTAATGCGTGCGTCAGTCTTAGCTAAGAAAAATGTTGTCGATGTTCCTTCGTCAAAGAAATAAACAATCTTTTCTTGAAGTAAGCATTCCTCTCTGTCCATGAGAAGGGACACCATTGCGGGCAAGTTACTTTTGGGACACTCCTAAACACCAAATGAAAAACCTGTCGGGAGACTTGATAAATTTGAAAACTAAAAAAAAAAACCAGCTTACACTTGGATAGCTAAAAACAGCAGGATAAGAGTGGATTCCAGTGGGCAATTCAACCTTGACATGGGGAAGATGGTACCCTGGTCCCTTGTATGATGACGAGAGACCGCGGATATCGAGTATGAGACAAATATTGAAGGCATCTGCACGTTTATAAAACGTGGCTATCCTGAAAAAAAGTACAAATTTAAAAGTGTCCTTCCTAGAGGTCTAGCAATTGTCATCTCTTATTGATCAGTGTTATTACAAAAGAAAACCTAAACTAATTATATTTATACTCGATACAGGGCCGTAGGTGTGATAAAGGTATTTTGGGAGGGTTTGGAAGTATTCTCGTTAAAAAATTCTACAGTTGAGCGTATAAGTTTTGAGTGAACGTGGTGAAGTGTCACTTCAAAAAGGTAGGGTCCATAAAAAGGAATGTTTGCACCTACTTGTTGACATAATCGATGCTTGCTTTCGCCATGAGATTTTTCATATCTGACTGAGACGACTGTTCGCTTAGAGTTGCGTGAAAGTACAACGAAAACTGTAGAAATAGAAAAAACTGGCGATGGATTTTGCCACGAACTATAGAGAATGACGGCTACCATGCACTGTTCATTCTAAAATATAAGACTGACAGTATTATGTAATAAAAATCAAAGTTAACACAGCATCACCGATTAGAGACTACATACAGACATCTGAATGCCCCAAAATCGAGTAAGTCGCTTGATTTTCATGACACGTTCTTAGCAAAGTGCCCGAAAGAAACGTATGCAGCCCCCCCCCGAAACACAGAATTTGCAACATAACGCCCTAGGGGTGACGATCACTGCTTAGGGAACCAGTGATAAGGACTTACGCCAAAATTATAAACTCTATACGCCTGAGTCGGGTTATCCGTATTGTCTTTAATCTGTGGCAGTATTCAAAATCAAACCTTGGAGACGAGAGTCGCGTGAAATCTCGCCAACCATTGAAATAACAATGGAACTTCGATTTGTCTTCTGGTTCCCCCACCAAATCTCTTCTTGACAGCTAGAGCACCCGTGAAAGACTTTGTGAAGAAAAATACATGTTCAAGACTTTCATTCAAGAATTTAGCCAAGAAACTTGTCAAGGAAAGCTTGTTCGTCGTACACACGAGCAAGTGAACTCGTCAAGAAACTTGTCAAAGAAAACTTGTTCGTCGTACACACGAGC
>JAODVM010267356.1:0-12420 GCA_025400095.1 Phenganax marumi | reverse complement strand
GTACTACCAACTTGTTGTTTCAGTTTTTCAATTATTTTTAAATTAAATGCAAAAGTTAGAAAAGAAAAACTGAAGGGGTTTTGGGAGAGAAGGGACGGTAGCCAACAAGGGCCATGTATTGTGTACAACAGGATACTGTTTGTACATGAAGGTATTCCGAAACCTTGCCTCGGTACGTACGAAACAAAATCAAAACTCCCAGTAAACTTTCAAAACATAAAATATCAACTTTATTGTCTCTCATTCTCGCATCTCCCTGAAGTCCCAAAATCACGCTTCTCACACCCTCCACCTGCCTTCTCTACGTCTCTACTGCTCTCTGTTATCTCCTACGGTTCATCATTGTCCTTTGTTACTTATGAAGGTCCCTTAGATGACATTAACAATAAACAACGAGCCGACAACGTAATCGAATGTGTCCAAATGGGACAATTTCTAACACCCTTCCCCCATGTGACTATGAAAGAGTCACATGTTATAACATCTCACGACGTTCAATCTTCTCTTCTTCTTGAAGCAACTCCTGTTTCATTGCCTCTGCTACAGCTGTGGCTTGTTGTTTTGGTGTGAATTCCCTTGCACTGGCGATCAATTTCTTTTGGCATTCTCCTACATCACAACTCAATTCCAAAGGGTAAACCAGTTGGACTGGTCTTTTTATCATTCTTTTACCACTTTGAAGCTTCACTCCTCTCATGGTCTTGTCTTTTCTCACGATCAGTTTTGTCACTTTACCGATCTTCCATAGATTTTGTATTCTTCTCCTCACTTTTGTCAATACGATATCTCCTTCTTCCAGATGCGACTTTGAATTCTTGACAGCTTGATGACATTGTCATAAACTTGTCAGGTATTCTCACTGCTATCAATTCCAAAGGTGGCCTTTTACGCTCTGTAGATATTTCACTCTCTTTCATAGATCGCTGTCCTCAATGTGATGAGTTTCTAGCTCTGGTACAACATTCGACTGTTGTAGCACAAACAAGTGTGGTGTGAGAATTGGAAACTTGACATCATCTTCCAAATGCTTAATGGTTGATTGTTCATACAAATTTCAACGCCCAGGACTACCTCCAAGAGTTAGGCAAATGTCATAACTCCTTTACCAACGACTTTGTAAAATGCAGACTTAAAAATTCCAATCAAACGTTCAAACTGTCCACTCCACCATGGAGCGCTAGACAAATTAAATCTCCATTTGATCTCATATTTGCTTAGCTACTTATGAAACCGCTCATCTTTCATCATTTTGCTCAACCACATTGCTGCTGCTTGGAATGCTTTTCATTGTCCGAATAGATCAGAGATTGTCGTCCTCGTTTAGCTATAAATCTTTTCAGGCTTTGAAGGGAGTTGTTTTGAGACTCTTCACAATTTCGAGGTAGACTCCACGCGTCAAACTACATGCAAACAGGACCAGATATGCCTTTCCTTCATGAACTTTCTTAACATTGTACTTTATCGGGCCCGCGAAGTGGACTCCGATAATTTTATAAGGTATTGTTCCTTCCGTTCGTGTCCTGGGTAATGGTGCAGGTACTGGAGCTTAAACGGGTTTTGTTTTGAACATCTTGCATCTATCACACGCCTTTAGTACTTTCTTTGCTAAACAACGCAAACAAGGAATCCAGTATCTCTCTCAAATCTTCGCCATCACAAGGATAACTCTCCCGTGGAGCATTTTCAAATGGGCTTCTTCCATGAGTTTTTTGGTAAATAATGCATCATCTGGCAGGTAGATGGGGACGTTTCCTTGCATTCATCCATGACACTCAAGAATCCCGTTTTCGTCAGGTTTTATGTTTAACTGGGTTGAATCAGCTTCAAATTTTGAACATTCTTTTGCAGACGTTTGGACTTCTTTGACCCACCACAGTAGTTGCTCTTCTACCTCCTCAGACGTCAGTGGACCCCATTTTCTTTCCCTTAATCCTCCTTTGACTGTTTTTGAGAAACCGTCTGACCCATGACCCAATTCGTAACATTTTCCACAAAGGGTATATTTCTACAACACTTTCGATCACTGACTTCTTTGCTTTTGCACTAATATTAAAAAGTTCTTTCTTTGCTTTTGATTCTTTCTGAGAAGCCACTGATGGCTGAACTACAAATTTGGGTGGCCAATAATCCTGATTAGACAACCAGGGGGGACCATTCATCCTAAGCTCAGTTAATTTACCACCTCGGCTTCCAAGATCAGCAGGGTTTTCGGTTGTTGGAACATAATGCCATGTTATCTCTTCTGCAGCTTGGATCTTCGTGACACGATATGATATGAATTGCTTGTAATCCCCTTTCCCCTTAATTCACCACAAAGCAACCAAACTATCCGACCAGCAGTTTTTCTCATGTGGTATGTGCATTAGAGCTTTACTAGCATTGGTAACTAGATTTTATGTCATATGACTTGCAACTAATTCTATCTGTGGTATAGTTAGTCCCTTCTTTGCTAGTCTTGCCTTTGCAGCAAACAATCTTTGATTCATTCGAGATTGTCGCTTAGTGACTGTGTATTCCACAGCACGCAGTCCTTCACTACTTGCATCTCCAAACCCATTGATCTCTAATTTTTCAGTTGGTTCTTGAAAGGGTGCAATTGTTCTTGTCACTGTCATTTCGTTTGGCAACATGTTCTCCCAAAACTCCCATCGTTGTTTCATCCCTCCATTTAAATCTGTGTCCCATGGAAACTTGAGGTCGCATACATCTCAGTAAATTAGCTTTCCTTCCAACAAGAGAGGGGATGCAACTCTGATTGGATCGTAGATCTTGGCTAACAGGCTTAACATGTTCCACTTCATTGGACTTTTGCTGCATTGTCCCACTTTTATGCTCAGCGTATCTTTCTCTTTGTCCCATGTTGTGCCCAGGATTTTCGTTTTTGTTGTTTTCACTCCAAGCTGTTGTTTAGCTGCAGTATGCTGGTCCTGATCCTTTTCAACACTGTCTCCTTCCAAATCTCTGACATTTGATGCCCATTTATGAAGAGTAAACGTTGCATCTCCTAATATCTCTGTAGCTTCCGACTTTCGTTGCAGTGCTTTATCAATGGTGTTTCCTGCGGAAATATGATATCATCAACATGCAGACTCTTCTTCGGCCACTGTACTGCTTCAGGAGCTCTGCTTTCCCAATAATCCAAGTGCGCTTTCAAAACTCCACCAAGTAGGAATGGTGATGACAAATGTCCGAACAATACCCTGGTGAATCTCAACACTTGGATATCAGCTAATGGATTTGCTTGCCAGTGCAATCTCAATGCGTCTCGTTCACTTTCTCGTATTCGGATTTGGAGAAAGGCTTTCTCCATGTCTCCCGTGATTGCTACTGGAAAA
This sequence comes from Phenganax marumi, assembly GCA_025400095.1. NCBI lineage: Eukaryota > Metazoa > Cnidaria > Anthozoa > Malacalcyonacea > Clavulariidae > Phenganax > Phenganax marumi. The sequence goes on along the minus strand of JAODVM010267356.1, from coordinate 9,085 downwards.
CTTCGAACTCTTGCTAGTATTTCCCAAACTTTGTTCTACAGTGTGGGACCCGCATATAAACACTCGTTTAGGGATGGACTTTCTGGAGAAGCTGTTGCGGACGCATCATACACCACCCTCAACTTCGTCGACTGCGCAGACTCTCACACGACTTCTTTGTGGGGTATACAGAATTCTTTACCAATCGCTTTGTTGGTAGCTGGTTCCACTACCCCTTGCTCCTTCTGTTGCTCAATCACCTAGTTGTAGTCCTCAATCAAATCCTTTTGCTGTAGGCATCGTTCTAAAGACTTCAATCGTCAAATGCTTCCAGTTTCATGATTGGCAATGGGGGATGGTTTCCTTGCCATGGAAGACCAGTTTTGTAACATCCTCTTGGTGATCGTGTCAGTTGCTTTTTGAACTCGCTATAAACTGTTGCTTAGTCATGCTTAGCAGTGTCAGCCAGGCGCAAAACATCAAGACGAGACAGATCTTTGTTAACTTTTTGAGATGTTTGGGTAAAGAGCATGTTGTTGGAGTTCAGTTCTATACCAGGACTCATGGCCAACCATCCTAGCTTCGTTTTTTCGGCAATCAGTTGGGCTGCGACTCCAATCAGAGGATTGGTACGAGTTTTTATCCAAGCACACTCTCCACTTTTCAGTACAAAATAACAGGTAATTGCGCTTTGTCGTCAAAATCAATAAACTTTGCTTGTTTCATGTGATCAAGCTTCTTCTGCAGTTCATCATAATGAGGGTTGTCAAATGTGATTAGCTCTCCCTTGTTGACTTTTGGTCAACCTCACATTCATAATGCAATCTCTGTCCATTGACTCAACTGTTGCCTCATATATTTCTGTCGCCACTGTTTTGGATGCCAGAAGCATGACAAATTCTGAGGTTCTTGTCTCAACAGGTTTGGCTTTAACATAGATGCATGTTTCGCTGACATGTGCGAGCTGCCAGCACCAGAGTCTATTGGAGCTCGACATGTTATTCCATTTACCTTGACTGCCACAACTGGAAAGATTCCTTCGACTTTGCTTCCACATGCCGTTAAAAGTTTCCGTTCAGTTTTGGTTTTCATCTTCTGGTTTACTTACATCACCTATGCTTGTATGGTGTCGCTTGTTACAGTTTCTACACAATGATTTTCTTGGACAAGAATTTGCACGATGTTGTCCAGCCATGCAATTGAAACAGAGTTTCTTTTTCGCCAGAATTGCTCTCCGTTCATTTACAGATGTAATCACTCCACACTCCCCCGTCTTGTGCTCCCCCTCACAGTAAACACATACCTTTGTTGCTTTAGCATGAAACACGGGTACTCTTTTCCCAGGTTTGATGGGAGATGAACGATTCAGTTCCTTTTCCGCAACAGGGTCTCGCCTGACCGACTGTCAGATTGAAGTTCCAGCTCTCCCAATCTCGATCATTTCTAACTAGATCACCTCATACCTGGAAGCTTGTCCAAAGTCATTGACACATTTTCCTGAACGTCTTTCAATCTATGTAATGTCTTTAGCACTTGCACGCTGTATGTTAACTTCTCACTGAATATTGCGATCTTCTTTGGGTTTGCACCTGTGATAATGGGCAGATCTATGATCTCTTTTTTATATGCTTTAATGACTTCTGAATTTTTTCCATACTGATCTTTTAAAATTGCTATAGCATGATATTACCCTTACGCAGTGAATGGTAATGATTCTACACGACGTTTAGCTTTTGGTTCGAGGAATCCACACCAGTATGTGAACTTGTAAATAGCAGCTATGTTCGATTTATCCACAGTCTCTATGAACTGCCCTCAAAATCTTGGCTAATCCATATATGCTCTGTCAAATGGTGTAATGTTAATTATCGGTAGCCTTACTGACATACTTTCACTGCCTTCACTCTTTCCAGTTATCAGTGTGCCGTCCCCTCTAGTTTTGGGTCTTGAATTTCTGCTTGCACTTTCGCCTTAGTTTCTTGCAATTTAACTTTGAAATTAAATTGTTCTTCTAGAGCTAGATTCCCTTCTGCCAACCTTTTTCCGTTCAGCCATTCTTGGAGTCGATCTACTTCATCTTCAGCTTTGCTTATTTTTCTTTCCATTAGTGTGTTCCAATCGCCAATTTCTTCTAAATCTACTTTCTAGCCGATGTTGCCCGCTTCAACGATTTGTCTGTAATCATCTGTCTCGCTGATTGTCAATTTGAGTCCCTTTAAACGCGGTTTGATCGTTTCTCGCTTTCCCGTGTCCAATATTTTTCTAGTTCTCTGTGCTGCCAAGTTGAGTTGAGTTAGATTGGTATTTAGTTTTGCTTTGTCATCTGCCATGTTATATGCATGCTATGTCTCGAATCATCACAAAATATCGTAAATTATCTTTGGCGGTAGGTGTCGCGTATTCTGAAACCTTGCCTCCATAAATACAAAACAAAATCAAAACTCCCAGTAAACTTTCAAAACATAAAACATCAACTTTATTGTCTCTCATTCTCGCATCTCCCTGAAGTCTCATATTCATGCTGCTCCCACCCTCCACCCGCCTGCTCTACGTCACTACCGCTTTCTGTTATCTCCTAATGCTCATCATTGTCCCTTGTTACTTATGAAGGTCCCTTAGATAACATTAACAATAAACAACGAGCAGACAACGTAATCAAATGTGTCCAAATGGCACAATTTCTAACAAAGAAGAGAAAGTTTTGTTGTGCCATCAAGAAAAAGATAAACACGAAAAAGAAAAATAAGATAGAAATGAAAAACGTCAGGATTGACAGGTTAATAAAACAATTCTATTATTGGAACTAGTTTGGGTTTTTGCTGCCCGAAAGGGTTTTGCTCAATTGTAAAATTTCAGCTCAGTGATCATAGTTATCATGGAAAAAAGATGGTTTGTGCATGCTTCAAAAAATAAGCAATGCCCACTTTCAGTTTTTGTCACAAATTTCTCGATTTCCAGGAATGAAGGTATGTTGTGATTACCACCAAATCAGCCTGTGTAAAACAAGAAATATAAAACTACACATTCGTTTAATAGTTTCAAAAGGACAGTTTGTTCTTTAAAAGAGGACCTGCTAAGAATTTGTGTGAAGCTTTGAAAGCAAGCGCCATCAATAGTGAGAGCTTTGACATAATCTAGATTGAAGCTTTCTCATCCTTTCGAACACCAGAATCACATAATCGGAAAGGTAACAATTCCTGTGAATTTCCAAATTCATTTACTGCAACTGGCTTGCTAACAATTGTACCGTAAACGTGCATGTACAGCAAATTCGCTACAAGTTGTGTGCATTGCTACTTAACGCCAGCAGATTTAGTAGGTGCAGTGGACACCCCCTAGCTAGTACAACTAGTACAATTAAACACCCCCTAGGTAGCACCAACTCGTCCCTAAGAACAAAAATCAAGTGCACATATGCACTTGATTTAATTATAATTAACAACATTGCCTTCATTTCACCTCTGCATTCCTCCATCTTTAGAATATTGGACTATATCGCTACTGCTCCACAGTGACGTACAATAGTATAAAACGAGAACAGCTTCTACTCAATAGTGAAGACTTTTTTAACTTTTATAGCTCTATTTTATATTTATACATTAATTTATAAAATGAAGAAACAGGGAACAAATACCTATTTAAACTATCCTTAAAACTAAAGCCACAACTCTACAACATAAAGATCTTGTTTCAAATGGTTGAGGTACAACCACACTTGAAGAACCATGCAAGGTACCTGCCTATTCAATAATATCTAAGTTGGTATCATTTTTTTAATCACAGGCTGCAGGTGTAAGAGAACCCGTGGATCCTGTTATAGTGGACAAGCTTTCAGCGTTGGCCCAAGAGGGCGTGCATTCAGTAGGCGAGGCACAAAGTTACCTTGAGCTCGTCGAACTTTGTGGTCTGTTCAAGAGATGTCAGCCACCTGACAAAAGGAGGAGGTCTTTTACTCTACAAAAAAGGACATTTGCAATCATATGTGCAAAGTAAAACCAGAGAACTTTTCTTTGATTGACCAACAAAATTTGGAGGCACTTATCAAGAAATGGAAAGGCGATAACCCCAAAAACTTTTACCCTTATCGTCCTCATTCTACAAAATTGGTGTGGGATGACCTGGTCCAGAGCACAGTTGATGATATTGTCACTGCTGAGGAAAAGCTCGAGGAATCTACTCAAACTTTGCTGTTTTGCCACTAAACGTCAGATCAACGACCGTTATACTTTCTGTGTATCAGAACAAACGTGTGTTACCAAGTGGTATGGTATGAACACACCAAATGTATTACAGAAGCATTAATGTTCTCCAAAGAATGGAATAAGGATGCGTGGGAGTCGTCACGTTTTATGGTGTGGTCCAAAGACGAAATTGAAAAATAACAAACTATATTTCTAATTCTAATTCTCACCGAACTCATACACAGACTGAAAATTTACACGGTTTCGGCAAGCTTAAATAATCGAAGATCATCGTCATTAGCACATTTTACATATTTAAAATTAATTGAAGTCACTTCCGATCATTCTCCCCTTCCTTGACTTACAAAAAGTAAAGTCAACAAACTATATTTTTTAGAGTTTACTTAGCGTTTTACATTCTAATGGACAAATCTTTGTGATCGGTCTTTTTGCTATAGTTTTTCCTACTTGTACTTTAACGACACGAGTATGTCTATCTTTACCTAGATGGATGCTTACAATTTTCCCTAACGGTCAATGTCCTCGGGGGTGAATCAGGGGATATTACTAAAACTATTTCATCTTCCTTTATGTCTTTCTGCGATTGTTGCCATTTCTTTCGTTGATTAAGTGTAGGAATCCATTCTCGAAGCCAATGGTGTGCTAATTCCTGTACCCTTCTCCATCTTTTCCTTGGATTAAATTCGGTTTCGTCAACACTGTCGGGTGCGAATTTTCCTCCAACTTGACCGTGGAGGAAATGGTTTGGTGTCAAAGGGATGCTGTCAATGGGATGCTGTCTAAGGTTCGCTGATTGATACGTGAGGGGACACGAATTCATAAGTGCTTCAGCACCGGTGAAGGCTGACAACAATTCCTCATCTGTAATATCTGCTGAGCCAAGTATAGCATGAATCGCTTTCTTTGCTGATTTTACCATCGTTTCAAATACTCCACTGAAATGTGGCGCGTATGGTGGGTTAAAATGCCACTTTACTCCTTTATTCGCTGTCGAGGACAAATTCTGTTCTCATCCAATTGGTTTATCAATTGGCGTAGCTCTTTTTCGGCTCCAACGAAATTAGTTCCATTATCTGAAATAATTTCCTCAGGCAGGCCTCGCCGATTTGCCATCCGAAAAAAAGCGTTGAGAAATGAATCGGCATCCATTGAGAAAGCTATTTCCAGGTGAACAGCTCTACAAGATAGACAAGTAAATAGACAAAGATAACGCTTCTGTCGACACTTTCCTCTTCCTTGAGTTGTTGAAAAGGGTCCCGCGTAATCCACTGCAGCGTAACTAAATGCTCACATTGACGTTTTCACTCGAATACTCAGAAGAGGAGCCGTGATTTGTTTTGCCGCTTTGGCGTTTCTTCTTCTGCATTCTGCACATTCTTTTTCCCAGTCTCGAACTTCTTCACATCCAGAGATAATCCAAAATCGTGACGAGATGTCCGTTAATGTTTGATTTGTGCTGCCAGCATGGTTGGTTTGTTCATGGTAAAATTTCACAATAAGTTTCGTAACCCAATGCTTTCTTGGCAAAATAATGGGATAACGAACATCAAAAGGTAGAAATTCGGCGTATTGTAGACGTCCATTTAATCTCACAAGGCCATCTTCGTGTAATCTAGGAAGCAAACTGAGTAATTTACTGCTTTTGGGTAGTTCTTTGCCGCATCGAAGAGCTTCAATTTCCAGAGTGAATGCCTCGTTCTGAGCTTGGATTATAATTGCATTTTCTGCATCTTTAATTTCATCTGTGCTTAGTTCGCCACTTTGATTATCGTATGCAAGAGATTTGCTGTTTCTTATGAACCGATTCACCCAGGCGTAAATTCGAGTTAGTCTTCTCCAAGACGAAAATAAGGTTGGTTGCAGACGCCAAGATGGATCACGGCTCGACGTTACGCTCGTCATCACTCTATCGTAAGTCTTGTTGTCTTCGTTAGATTTCTTTCTCTTGGTTGTTATTCTTTCTGTTGCTTGATTACCCTTTCATTCATCATTTGACATTTCTTGACTTTTAGCCTCAGTGTTTGGCTACGAAGATTCCTCTTCTTTCAGGAAAGAAGGACCATGCCACCATAACTCCATGGACACCAACTTTAGCACCGTCGCTCCTCTTGTGATTATGTCGGCAGGATTTTCTTCGGATGGGACATGACGCCATTGGTCGGGATTGGTCAAGGTTTGAATTTCACCTAAGCGATTGGCTACAAATACCTTGAAATTTCTGCTAGGGTTTCTTATCCAACAAAGAACATTCATGCTGTCCGACCAATAAACAGTTTGATCAGGATTCATTGTTAGGACATTTTTAATTGAGGATGTCAACCGTGCTCCCAGTACTGCTGCCATCACCTCGAGACGAGGGATGCTCATCGCTTTAAGCGGCGCCACTTTTGTCTTCACTGCTATCAGGTGACACGATTGCTTTCCACCAATATACACAAATTTTGCGTAGACTACGGCTCCGTAGGCGACTTGGGATGTGTCAACAAATGTGTGTAAGGTGAACGTATAGACTTCCTTGTTTTGTCCTAATCGTAGACATCTCGGTACTTGAATGTCTTCCAGATGATCCAGTTGTTTCAGCCACAATGTCGCTTTCTCAACTACATCACCATCAAGATTGTCATCCCAGTCAAATCCACGTGTCCACATCTCCTGAAGTAGGATTTTTGCTTGAATAATGAATGGTGCAAGGAACCCCAATGGGTCAAAGAGTGTAGCCATACTCTTAAGGAAATTACGCTTTGTAAACGGAAGATCATTGTTAGAGGATATCTTGTTAAATGTAAATAAATCCGCATCAGCTAGCCACTGGAGTCCAAGAGTCTTTACACTTGGGATACCTTCCAATTGGTCCAACAGAACATTTAAACTTCGTTTTTCTTCTGGAATCTGCTCCAACACTGCTGTGGAATTCGATAGCCACTTATGTGGAAACATATTTGCCTTTTCGTAGACTTCATTCAGTTGACAATATAACTCAATACCGTTAGCATCAATTGGAACGGAATCCATGCGGTCATCCATGTAAGTTGATTCCAAAATGGTCTCAGCGGCCATTGGATAGCTCTTCTCCCACGATTTGGCATGTTGCTGCACTACGAACTGAGCATGAAACGGAGATGAATTTATTCCAAATACGATGCGGTTGAATTCATATTCATCCGGAGGCTTCTCTTTGTCTAATGCACGCCATAAAAAACGTTGATACGGTCGATCTTTAGGAGAAATCTCTACCCTCAGATACATTTCGGAGATATCGCAAATGAGAGCTACAGGATATTGCCGGAAACGAAACAAGACGTCGAACAAGTCTTTCTGGAGTTTTGGTCCTTGATAGATTATGTTGTTTAGAGAGACTCCATCGCTTTTCGCTGATGCATCGAACACGATTCGAGTCTTTGTTGTTGGCTTGTCTGGACGTAACACCGGGAAATGAGGAAGATACCAGGCTTTGGTTGGCCACCTCTCTGCTTCTGGAACTTTGCCAATGTAGTCTTTCTTGACATACCGATCGATGATGTCTGATTAGACTCCTGCCAGTTCCTGGTTCTTCTTCAAACGTTTCTCGGTGTTTTGAAGTCTTTGGTAGGCCATTTCATAATTATTTCGAATCGTAGGTGTTTCATTTTTCCAAGGAATTGCCACTTGATATATTCCATTATCGTAAGTCAACGACTGCTTTACTTTTTGTAACACTTCATGATCTTCCTTCTTTAATAGCCGAGGCTCGGTTGATGGAACATTCTCAATTTCCCAAAACTTTCGAAGTATTGAATCAACTTCATTAATACCACGGTCTTCTCGTGTCAAGTAAGTCCAATTAAAGTTTGTTTGTTGCAGTAACGGATTCAATTGTAAAAATCCAATGCATGTCCAACCAAGTGGCGTTAGTCGAGCAATTGGCTTGTTTGGCAACCCACGAACATCTTTTATTGAATAATGGAGATCTGCATAATCAATTCCAATAAGAATGTCCATGTGAGGCTTGGGTGCAGTAATGGGAAACTGAATGTTTTTAAGATGTTTTCACTTTTCAGCATACCGATTCCAATTTGTTAATTTCATGGCGCCGGTTACTCTCTCAGTCGCGTACGCCTCCATTGCAATGTTGACTTTTCCATCTAGACTTTTCAATTGAAATTTCACCGCCATTGTGTAAAATGATTTTACTTGACCATTCAAGACATTAACGTTCGTTTTTTCATAGTCACCTTGCAGTCCTAATTCAGCAGCAACGTCAGCATTGACATATGTCTTCGTACTTGCATCATCCAATAATGCATTAACTTTCAAGGTACGATTTCCATTTTTCAAAATAACTGAAACAGTATGCATAGCAAGGTAATCGTGTTGTTGAGGTATCTTGGATTCTGTTTGTGTAGTGTGAGATCTTTCTGCTCTGGACACTTTCTCCCCTTCCACGGCAGACGGGGTTTGTGTAGCATTGGAAACTGTTGTCGGTACTCTTTGACTACCAAACGATCCTTCTCAATTCCTATTCTCAGAGGGTTGATGTTCATGTAATAATCTATTGTGAGTCTTGGTACACCCGTCGACACCACATATTCTACTTCTGGTACATCTGCTTCCTGTATGACCTTCGTCCAAACAACGATAGCACAGCCGAGTCTTCTTGGCAAAGGTCCATCTTTCAGGAACACTCATTTCTTTGAACTTGTTGCATTTCCAAATAAAGTGGGCGTTGTTACACACATGACATTTTGGCACACCTTCTCTGCCAAAATATGTTCAAACACCGTCTCTAATCTTGGGCTTTCTTTCGGAATTCAGACCTTGAAGTGTTTCTGCTGCTACTATTTAAAATTCGGACTCTTGAATGACCCACTCACGCAATGAAATTACGGATTCCTCTTTCTTCTTTTCAAACGTCCACCGATGATATT
>JAODVM010267245.1:0-12425 GCA_025400095.1 Phenganax marumi | reverse complement strand
GTTTACATGCTTTGCGCGTGCAGGCTCATCTACGCTGTATGAACATGCCTTGATCTCCGTGCCCCTGCCAGATCCGGCGCGGGATGACATGTTCAAGCACATGAGCGCCAATCACCAATGGCTATTGGCTCAAGAACTGGCCGTTCTCATGGGGCATTGCTGGACTGGCCAATGCATCTGCAAGCCAGCGCCTGCTCGACGAGGCCATCAATGTGTTGGCTGGAAGCGCTTGAGCATGCTCTACTATACCACTTTATGCCCCTGACGAAGGCTGTCATCACGCCGTGCGCCTTCAGCATTGAAGCTTTGAACCGAATCCTTCATCGGGACGCCGTCACTTTGGTGCCTGGCCTCCTGAGCTTGTTCGTTCACCATGAATGGCAACAAATCATGAGCAAACCACAGGACTTTTTATAAGGTTTTGATAGTTTTGGTCAAATTCTCGCTTATTACCTGCCCTCTTAATTATAGTGTGTTCGTTGGTGCTTTATTTTAATGTTACGACTGTCATTCCAATGTTTGGCTATTCATGCATCGAGTTCTCCTTAGTTTAGATCCTGTGGAGGAATGGCAAGGTCTTTATAACAAAGATGCTACTCATAACTAAAACAGAAAACAGAAATTTCAAAGAACGCCAAACTCAGCAGATGTAGGGTCAGAGTAAGAGAGTTGTCAAGCCCTGTATTTTCAGAAAAACTAGCCAATTTTCTTACTTTCCTCAGATATTGCGGATGTATGTTGCCATGGAAACCAGTTATACGCTTATCATGACGATGGTCAGGTCACGTGGTACGGGCTGCTGTCAGTGAAGGAATGTGTTTCCTCACTGTTCATCATGAACGAGTTGAGACAGTGCGCTAAGGTTCATATCTGTCTTTTGTAGATATTTTTATTTAAAATTTAAGAGAAAAAAATGTTAGACGATATAATGGATCAAAAGTTTGAACCAAATTAAAATTCATCCAACATCGTCCAACACGATCCAACAATATCCAACAAAGTCCAACATGTTGAACTGGTGTTTAAACGGATCAAATATGTTGTGTCCAACAATATTGGATGATATTTGACCAACATGTTTGATCCGTTTAAAACTGGTTCTTAGACACACGATCAAGCCATACAGAAAACGAGCGAAAAATGGCCAAGTTTGTTCTAATATATTTCAGGAGACCGCGATCTGCTGTGCTTGCCGCTCGCTACCAAGGCAGTTTTAGGAATAATGCCGTTGATTAAGTGACTCAGCACCGAGTATCAGAAACGCACAAGATTCCCTTGAATTCTAGAAGAAAATTAAACGTAATTTTAAGGATATAATTAACAGTTTATTTGCATCTTCTTTTCTTTAATCGCTTTAAAATATTTTATAGTACATGTCTTCATTTTGTATTTCATGTTTGGCTAAGCTCAAGCCAGCTTGCTTTAATAGAAAAAACTGTATTATTAAAATTAAAATAAGTGAAAAACATTAGGACAGGCTTACCTTTAATTTTTTAATAGAATAAAAAGTTTTTTGATTGTATCAGTTTATTTTTTATGGCCAAGAACCAACAAACTTTCAGATTATTTTAACTTTTCATTTGAAGGTTTGCATTGAATGCCGGGAAGATATTATCACAGGGACTGCGAGGGATCTGGTACCAAACTCTCTCATTTTGAAACTAAAGGACAATTTCCAAGGTCGAGAAGAGACTGAGGTGAGAGATGTTGAAATATATACAACCTGCAGATGAGGAGGTTTTAAAACTGAGAAAGTGCCAGGTTGTGTGTGAGGTTGGCACAGTCGGTAAGATCTCTGACTGCCAACCAGAAGGTCCCGGGTTCAAACACCGGCCTGGTCGAGAGTTGAACTTTCGGTGACCTTCTTTCGCCACACCGTCAGTGGACAGGGACGTTAAGCCGTTGGTCTAGTCTCTCGACGTATATCGGGGGACTTAAAAGAATCCACACACTTCTCGAAAGGAGTAGGGTAATCCCAGTGTTGTGGTCTGTTGACTGAGGGCGCAACCTTAATGCTCCAGACAAAAAAATTGTGAACTGCTCATAGCGGTATGGCTAAGTCCCTCAACCACTGAACCAAACACTTGGGGTACATTCCTTTTGTACAATCCAAATCCGGATTCCTAAGATCTGGATTGTTTGGATTTCCTGTGATAATGGAATGGAAAATCTGAAAATAGATTCTTGGTCATTTGTTGTGCTGGTCAGCGGCCAGGCTATCGCGGGAAAGTCAAAATTCAAAATGGCGGCAAGAAATCGACGGCAAAGAGTCTTGCTGGCTTCATTTGTTATGATGGAGGAAATACTGGAAAATGGTGAAATGTCTTGTTTCGAGGATTCAGATGAAAGTGTTTTTTTTTGCTTCTAAAGGCGTTCAGTTTATGTAGGAATTCAGGCGTAAGGATAAATGGGTATGCGGAAAACACTATAGTTAGGTTTTCGCCATCTTGTTTGATTTCTTCGCACGCGCGCTCAAAAATATGCACGTGGGAGACATAAAACAAAATCTTGATTCGCTGATTTGTCAAATGGAACGCAAAACTACAAGAAATCTGGAACCGGATTCAGATTGAATCCGAAGAATCCACTCTCGGGAGTGGATTCTTCGGATTGCAATCCAAAATCGGATTCTTGAAAATTTTGAATAAAGGAATGCGTAATCCAGTTTTGGATTTAGGAATCCGGATTTGGATTGTACAAAAGGAATGCACCCTTGTTGTGAACAGGTAGCTGAAAAACCCCGCGGGGAGCACCTGTATATATATATATAGAAGAAGCAAAAAAAAAGAGCAAAAAACAGAAAATCCTATCAGTTTACGTACATCTGGATTCCTATGAGGTCAGAATTACGTGCTAATGGCTATCTTTATATCCAGAAGACTGTCTGTTTTAATAAATAATTTGTTTTAAAAATTTTAGCTATAAAAGTTAACTCTAAGAAATTGACGTTTCGATATCCACTAGATATCATTTTGAAGATGGAATAAATTTGAAGTTAAAAGTTATATTAAGAAATAAAAGCTAACAATTCAAATTAACGAGGGATATGTCCCGGATAAAGGTATATCAGTATAGCATTTAACTTAATATTTATTCCATCTTGAAAATGATATCTGGTGGGTATCAAAACATCGATTTTATAGTGTTTACTCTCTATTTTCTATCATGAATTTGATTACTGTGCTTGAAAAAGCTCATGAAAAGAAACCGCGCTCTGATTGGCTAATTCTTGATCGCCGACCCTCTGATCGCCTGGTACTAGCGCAGTGGGCGAACCACATGTTTGGTTTTACCAACAAGACGTTCTTCAAAACAGGGAATTTTTCCTGGGGAGGACCCTCTCACATGAACCATGTAGGTATGTGCAGCGCCAGAGGGTTGGGCTTTTGAGCCATTTGGGTCTGAAATTGAGTATACTATAAATTTTGATAATTTGGTCTGAAATTGGGTATCGTTTCAGGAATTGTGGAAATGTGGGGTATAAAAGACATTCTGTGTCACTGAAAACGGGTATTAATTTTATCGTCAGTTCGCAAATAGAATTGAGAAGTTCGCATGATTTGGAGAAGCGCTCCGCCCACCCCCTTCAAAATAATCTAGGAGTACCCCCTCTCCCCTCTCCCCCCAAACTTTCTCAGTCATCCATGCGTTCAGTTCCAGGCTTTAGCTTCATCCCTTGAAGAGCTCGAGCAACAACTTGAGGAAAGCCACGTTGTTTCAGAGTTCGACGTTCCCAGGCTTTTCAGTGGAGGCACTGTCAAGGCTGCCAGTGTGATGAGTGGGGACATGGGTCCAATAGCAGTGGGTTCGGAATCTGGATTGGATGAGGATGATAACTTGTCTGTTTCTCAAGCCGATGATGATCTAAAGGTGATGTAAATAGTGTTAGGTGAAGTTTTGATTGCACCACTTTTAGCTTTGATTATGCTTTCGGCAACAAACTTTACAATGGAGAAACGTAACGCAGATTGGGCGTCCGTTTTTGCTAACAGTTACCACTATACTAGATTTAAGAAACAAGAGATCAAACCCGTCCAAACCTTTGGCTACTGGATATTTTGGTCTCCCAGGCCACTGACATGAACACATGGCAGTTTACACCTACCGTGTAGCATGAACATTTTGCGGGAGCTTTATTTTGCGGATTGGCGGGTTTTTTGTGTTTTGTGGGAACAAACTCTGCTGGGAACTAATTTTTGTGACTTTTTGTTCAAGCAGCAGAACATTAACAAGGAAAGAAACGTAACATTTTGAACTTTTATTACTTGCAGAGCAATGGCAGACTCTACACACGTTCTTCCAACCGTTCCCATTTAGCCGGGACTGGACAGTCGCGTTTTTTGACTTTTAAAAACTCTAAAAATCGGACGTCCCGATTTTCTTAAATTACAGTTAATAAATAAATCCTGGGAAAAAAACCATTTTAAAGTTAATAAATCGTTATTTTCCCCAATTTTTTTCGCTTAAATGGATCACGTATATCTTCTTTTACAAAACCAAACCGTACCTATGACTCGCAATCGCTGCACTGCATGCACAGATCCCTCTCTTTCCCAGGCTTTCAGCATCCATTGAAAAAAAAGTTAAAAAGTTAAGAATTTCCTTGGGCTGGGAGAAGGAGACGAGCAAGACCCCAAATAGAAACTTATGCACGCACTTCTGACCGACAATGACAGTGTTCGAATTTCTGATTTTTAAATATTAGCAAGTATGTACAAAAAGCATATAGTGAATTTTAATTACATTTCTGTTAAAAATTAGAAAGACAAATTTTAAAAACTGACAAAATATACAATTAATTAGTAAAAATCTATTTCAAAATATAAAGCAACCCAAGGCGTCGGGTAAAAATGTAATATACACTTGCATTAAAATACTTGTCTACTCGATTTTTCCAAATGCATTTGTGATTTCTACACCGCTAATGTCAAAGTTCAACTCTTGTTTGATTGCCCTAGAACCTCTCAAGCATAGTACTGCTGATCTTAGCAAGTTAAATGATAGCTTCGCTCTTAGCAAGTATGTACATAGAAACATTTCACTGAATTCTATTAGGTGATACCTTACTGCCCAGAAGGACTGAAACAGCAACAAAATCAATGTTAATATCCTTGTTTAGTTTACGTATTGCCCCAGCAACACAAGCTTATAATAATAATAATAATAATATAATAATAATAACGATTTTATTACAGTTCCTCCACTAGGTGGCTCTTCGCCTGTAATATCTAAAATTACAACTACAACTAATAAAATGAAGTATTGAATAAAGCAGAGTAGTACCTAAGATTACAATTATCATTGGGAATAATATCTAAAAATTACAATTATAACTAATAAAAAAATATAATAACTAGCTAGGTTACAGAAGAGAAAACTGTCTATAGTCCTTTAGATTTCTTACGTTGGAAGGTAGCGCGTTAAAAAGAGATGAAGCAGAGTCTTGAAAAGTACCAGTTTCTTTTATGGGTTTGCTGATAACGGGGACCGCAGAAGATCTTAAGTTGTAGGAAGGGACGGAATGAAGGTTAAATCTAAAATAATCCGGAAAGTTAATATCATATAAGGACTTGAACGCTGTTTATTAGAGAGATTAAGCATCGCGTTTACGGCAAACGGCAAACGTGAGATTTCGGTTTACGTTTCCTATAAACAAATAATATGTATATGAGAATAGTGTAAAACAATTTTCATGTTTGTGGCTAACACGGAACTACTTACTTTCACTTAGGAAAAGCAAACGGTAAGCGGCAAATGAGGGTAAATCATGGTCATTACTGGGGGTCAGAGTTTTATCTGTGGATCTTTTTCGCATGTTTGATTTGTTTGTTTTTGTTCAAGGAGAGAAAGAAGCATTACAATAGATAAGAAGAAAAAGAAAAGAAAAGTCGTGACTGTTGGTGAGTTGAACCAAACAGTGAGTTCTTTCAAAACCTTCCAAACTTGTTGAAATTGAAGGTTGTTTCTGGAGGTTTCTAAACGGTTTTTCCGTTGTATTTCCAGATATCGACACACCCAAGTGCAAACCTGGTGAAGGTAAGTGTAGGCCATTCAGCTAGACGTCACAATCTGGGACTGGAGCTAAAAATATGACCAAAAGGCGCGTGCTGATAACCGGACGGAAACGATAAATTTGGTTTCCTTCCTTTTAGTTCAGAAAATTAAGTGACATGTTGTGACTTGCAACGTAGATTTTAAACGATCTCGGCGAGTACCGTTACCTACTCAAACAACAACAACTTCTGCAGAGGGCAGCACCAAACGCGAAAGGAATTGTGGGAGTCTCAGATTTTAGGTTGCGCACGGTCCACTGACCTGTACAAGAAACAGGCGGACCCGGCAAAGTATAAAATAGGGTGATCCCACGATGCTTTGCAGTCTTAGTATCACGCGTTTCACAGTTTGAAATAGCTTATCACGGAAGTAGAAGATAAGAATCTGTATGTAACAATTCTATTTGATAAAAATACATTGAAAGTTAATAAAGACTTTGTTGTTGCGCATCCCTTGATTAAGTCCTTTTCGTCTTGTGCTTCAATTTACAATCAACGGAAGTTAAATGAGAACCGTGTTCAGAAGAATTTTGCCGTAGTTTTCAATATGTGGCAACGTTTTAGACAAAACTTCGAGACTTGTTTGAGCATTCTGAAGACAGCGGCGGGTCAAAAATTGTTTATTTCCATCCAAATGCTCGGAATAAAACTTGTGAGAGACAAAGCAGTTGTAACACAATGTTCTTGTCAAATATCGAAAGGACGGTTTAAGTACAAGTTAGGACCATTTTATTTTCTTCACCAAGAGGTAGCAGCAGACGGTTGAAGTTTTAATTCACGTTTTTGAACTTGCCGTCTGCAATTTTGAAATCTACAACAAAATTATTGTGATATCGGTTCTTACGTCACTTTTGCTGATTGTAAATTAGTGGCTTCAGCTTAACTGCGAGTGTTTTTTAAGCCGATTTGCTCTTATTTGCGTATTGCTTTTTTCTTTTTTTCAGGCGAAGCCTTGATGTCTGAACGGAGGCCCTCTGCTGGCTATGGAAGAAGTTATGCTTCCTTTGGTAACACCGAAGTTAGCCTTTTATCGGACATCCTAGACTTGGAATGTGTTTTCTTGATCAACAGAAATAGATCATTTTATTATCGTACCATTTATCTCTTGAAAAACTTGGAGTGGTATCTGGACGGCGCCTGTTGATAGATATTTAAGCTTCAAACAGTTTTACTGTCAATAAACCTTGAGCGTGCACAAAGCCTGACAAAGTCCTTTTGATTCTGTTCATCACACTTTTGACATCTCACACAGTTTTTGTGCTTCTTTATAATAAAAAAACTTTAACTATTCAGTTTTGTTTTAACTTTGACTTCTAACACAGTTTGTTTGGGACAAAAAATATTTGGAATCTGCAGCAACCTTACGATTTTTACAAATAATTTCTAATAAGGGAAACTTTTTTTTTGAAGTCTGAACACATCAAGTAATAGAAGCTAGGGAGTAAACAGAGGAAGTATGATCTTTTGTACAAATATACACAGTTCAGTTAGTGTGCCTAATGTCACAACTCATCTATAAAAAGACTTTTCCCAATGCTTTCTCTTGAAAGTTACAAACCAGGTCACCAGAACGAGGCCAGTCAGATCCTAGGCTGTCCCCAGTCCCTGGTGCTACATCAGAATACCCCCCGACCATCCCTGCGATGTTAACAAAGGCCAAAGGAGTGCTCTTGAGACGGAGGATCACTGTTGACGGAGAACTCAGCCCAGCGGAAACTCCTATCCAGTCCCCCACCCTGTCAGGTGACAAAGGTACCGCGGAAGAGCCAGCAGACGAACCAGCGGTAATACACTGCCCCGCTGAAGTGAAGGAACTCGTCCAGCTGTCAAAGAAGACGAGGTTAATATATTTAACGTTTTGCTTGTTTATTTGTTCGTTTGTTTATTTTTTACATCCATCCATCCATCTGTTCATTCATTTATTCATCAATCTGTTTATTTACTTGTTATTTATTTTTCATTCATTTTATCATTTATTTATTTATTTGCTCATTTATTTTTAATTATTTATTTATTTGTTCATTTATTAGTTTATTAATTCTATCATTTATATATTTATTTTTTATTAATTATTTTTACATATTTTTTTGCAATAAGTATAGTACAGTAAAATATTCCATTTGAATGGTCACACTTTGGGTTTTCGTCCACTGGTTGACAATGACGAACCAATACTACTGTTATAATGTACTTATCAAGAGCTTTCATTTGAATGGTCACACTTTGGGTTTTTGTGCTTTGGTTCAGAATGACAAACTGATACCACCCTTGTAGTTCAGTCATCTTACTCGCAGTTCACTTGTTTATCGCTGCCATTATTCTTTACAGAGACAAAGTGAAAAACCCCAAGGTTCTTTACTATCCAGATCAGTTGTTTGGAACCCTAAAGGAATGGATCCCACATGTGGATAATGTTGTTTCTGTCTGCGAGAACCTTGGATATTCAGAAAGAAAAGAAATAAACTTAAAGACTTTTCTAGACGAGGAAGACTGTGCAGTTTTCACTTCCCTACTTCATATGTGTCCGGATATCGGGATTTACTTAAGGCTGCACGTGAGTCGGCCATATTGTCACGTGGTTTGGCCATGTTATCACGTGATCAGCTAAAGGACGTCGTTGTATTTGGTGAAACCAAATTTAACATTCCGGAAAGTCCAGACTCTGCGAGTAATAGCCTATCAGACGATCAGCAAGATGTATCACGTGACCGACACTGTGAAGTCAGTGGTGAGTCTGCTCATGCGCACATTGCTGAACACGGTGGTAAGACGGGAGTTACGCAGACGTGGTCCCAACACTCTGATAAAGACAACAGCATTTTGAGTGAGGAAGCAATCGTACAAGAGCAGCTCAGCGCATGTTCGGAAGACGCGGACAGGACTGATGGAAGAGTAATGAGTAATTCAAAAAGGGAACCTGAGACTGAACCTGAAAAATTGACTGAGAATAGTCAACGATTGGGCTCCGAGTTACTGAGCGATGTTCACTCACAGTTACCGTTGTGTTGTAGCTGCTGTGTGATGCCTCTATCGCCTGAAACGTCCCGGATGTTTTGGCAGAGACTCAAGTTGAACATAAGCAAAATTAAGGAACAGATAAGAGCGGATTGTGAAAGAGCGCGATTTGTTGAACGATTTTTTTCCTTACTTGATATGAAAAGGTTGAGAAGATCTTTGCGACTGTTGAGGGAACATAAGCGCAATACATGGCAAACGATAACGTCGTGCTTACAAGGTAATGTAACCCGTTGCTGGTTCAACCCCCCCTCCCCCCCAGTGAATTTCTGGTATCTTTATTGAAGCCGCTCCTATTGACTAGGCTTCAATGTACCTATCTAATCTATCAAAAGATATTACAAATGTTTTAAAGATGAAAATTTTTAGTTTTAAACTAAGATTTAACTCTCAGGTGTTTATATGGCCCGACAAAATAGCACTGTTAATACGGCGAAACAAAGAGAAACAAGGTTTACAAAATAAGCACATGCGGTGGACATGACGTGAAGAGAACGTTTCATGAGTATAATTTACTAAACAGAGAGTTCTGGTTTAAACTGCAACATTTATTTGAAACTGGCCGTATTCACTTTTTTACGTGGCTGAATATTGCAAAAACGCTAATTTATTTTAGAATTTTTGCGTACTAAGTCTCCTCACTGTGCCACTCACTAATTAAGAGGTGTGTTATAGACGTCTGCGCCAGTGATACTGTCAGCGGACACATCCGAGGAGATGCCAGACGAGCTCTGCACGTATTGCATGATGGGATAGAAGAATACAGCCTTGCTCTTCTGCATCACTTGTTAAGGTGAAGTTTAACCATTCTCTTGCAATGCATTTGTTGCGCTTTCGGACAGTTTGACAACAGTTCTCGCATCTCGATTCTCTTCAGTGTTTTTTGTCAAAGAAAATTTTCTTTGATAGACTTTTATGGAAAGACGTAAGGTCAAAGAAAAATTCCCAACACCCTCATTTCTGCTGCTGCATTTACTTTTTTTATTTTTCAAATTATAAAAAAAATCCAAGCACTCTTTCGATGTACGTGAGTAGCGCAGTTGATAAGATCCCTGACTGCTAACCAGAAGGTCCCGGGTTCAATTCCCGGCCTTTTCAAGGGTTTAACTTTGTGTGACCTCCTTTCGCTACACCGCCGCGGACAGGGACGTTAAGCCTTTGGTCTTGTCTCCTGAAATACTATCTCAGGGGACTTAAAAGAACTCACACACTTCTCTAAAAGAGTTGGGTAATCCCGGTGTTGTGGTGAGGGCCACGTGGGAGAGTACGTCCAATGGATGTAAATGTTTTACCTAGTAGGGTAATCCTTGTGTTGTGGTGAGGGCCACATGCGAGAATACGTACGTATGGTTGTAAATGTCTTACCCTCAATAAATAAATAAAGTGCACTTTATTAGAGGCAAGCCATCTAGCTGCCGATAGTTGTTACAAACATTGCAATAAATTAATAACCGTTATATATTTTTAGTTTTAGTTGGGCAACTAGTAAAGATTGGCCAAATTTGGTAGGACTTGCGATTTTTGGCCAAAACCGGCTTGCCTGTTCGTGTTTTAAATTTAAAGTAAAGCAAATCAGCGAAACTCGTATTGATTTGCATCCAAAACATGAGTTCATTCAAAGTCCATGCGAGTCGGCACACGGCCGTACAAGTCAGTAGGTTTTTTGTATGCTTCTTTTTGAGTAATTCATCCCAGTTTTGTTGCAGATGTTATGAACTCGATGGCAGAGAAACTTTTCTCACCTGTGCGCGCTTGTTCTCGGATGTCCAACCGTGGGAGGTAGCAGAAATGAGCATGGAGGGTATGTCACGTGATGAAACTGCCACTGCAGGAAACTTTGTGTATTACGTAGATCAACTGATCAGATGGAGGGCGGAGGCGGGAATTGACAGGTGACTGAGATTGTCCAGATTGTTTTTTCGAGACGGGAATTTAGCCCCAATTGAAAGGGGTAAATGTACATAACAAACGAATATCTATAAGTAGACAGAGTTGATTATACAGTTCCCTGCTTCTTCTTCTTCTTCTTCTTCTTCTTCTTCTTCTTCTTTTTCTTCTTCTCCTTCTTTTTCTCCTTCTTCTTTTTCTTCATCTTCTTCTTATAGCATTAAAAACTGTTGTAATAGGACATGAATGTTATTAATTCGTAAGTCTTCTATAAATTTTGCCTTTATAATTCAGAGAAAGGACTGTTTCAACTCTTTGCCAGGACGAAAACACTTTGCTGTGGTGGATCCACAGTGCATTGCTGGCAAACAAGTTAAGCGAGTCACGTCACTGCCTGTGTGGATTACCAAGGTATGAAAGCAAAAACACTCAAACAAAACCCAGTAGAGTTAGTCTTTATTTGAGTTATACGGTCAGATCTGTGTGTTCCTGGTTGAAACAAACAGAGTTGGTTTTTGTCAAATACCAGAAACCATAACGCTTAAGGTCGTGTGTCCATATAGTATTTTCCAGGCTTTTGCTTGTTAGTTTTGTTATTATTTTTGCTTGTTCTTAAGTAGTTTTTACACTTTATTGACAATAGTTTAGCTTTGGATTCAGTTTCTTAATTTGAGGATGTTTTGGGTAGATGGGCCTGATGGTGAACACCTTGTCCAATACCCGCCTTTGGAAAATCTGTAAGCTATTTTGTTTATTTGGTAAACATGTTGTTGTTGTTATTTTCAACGCATTTTACTTGTAATTTTTCAGGGCCGGTTCACGGTTCAGGGTGGTTGCCAGAGGTCATTCGTTTGTGCTGGCAGCACGGGTGAGATTTTGCAAACAATCTAACTGTGATCCCGATCTTTTGCTAGCCTGCTTCCCTTCATTCTTTTTTAAGTAACCGAAAGATTCCTGTTGCTATTCAACTCTGAAAGAGATCATTTTAAAGCTTCAGTGCTGCAACTTACATGAATGTTCCCTGGAGTATATCGATTAAAATTAAAAAAATTAAATGCCTGTAGATCTTAAACAACACTTTGTGTTTTTTTTGTTTGTTTGCTGCCAGTTACGTTTTCGAGAGTGGATTTTAGCAGTACTTTTTGTTGCCGTACAAACATTTGACTGAACTCAATCAGCTGCATGGTTAGCGTGACTAAGACATCGTCATCATCATCACTATCATCATCATCATCATCACTATCATCATCATCACTATCATCATCATCATCATCACTATCATCATCATCACTATCACCATCATCATCATCATCATCACTATCATCATCATCATCACTATCATCATCATCATCATCACTATCATCATCATCACTATCATCATCATCATCATCATCACTATCATCATCATCACTATCATCATCATCATCATCACTATCAAAAATTAGAAACTGCACTGACTCCTCTGCTTTT
>JAODVM010267136.1:0-12425 GCA_025400095.1 Phenganax marumi | reverse complement strand
TATATCTCGATTTTCTCAACGATCGAGCGTTACCTTACGATTTTTTCGGTTGTTGAAATTTTTAAATTCAGGCCATTATGTCTTTTGTTCGTTCGATAAGCATGGTCTTCAAAGGCAATGTTTCAAAGAGCCTTGAAAATGTTTTGGCGCGAAGAAAACCAACCCAAACCGGTTTTTCAATGCCCCGGCTCTGTAAAGTTGAAAAAAGCGTAAGAGGAAAGTATTTTGCCGCTGTTTCTGCCGTCAATATCCAACTTCTGTCTCCTTTGTTGTGGTCGGTTTATTTTCTATCTGTATAAACTAATAAGTTGAGGAATTTAGCTTTAAATATCTTAAATTTAGGCCTTAAATTTGGTTAAAACCTTTAAATTTTCATAGTTTGTTGCTTCTCATAGCTTATTTTTACCACTTTATACTAAATATACTAACTAAGCTGCAGGCAGTTTTGTAGTGAACTAGAATAATATATTATTAAATTTAGGAATACGTAGGTTTTAATATTTAGCTTAAAGGCTGGTCCTGAGGTCCTAATTTGTACATAATGAATATTAAAAATTTGAAAGTGTTAGGATAGGTTTTAGGTAAATTAAATATCTACTTAACTATTATGAATGGATAATGAACCACAAACTTCATTGGAGGCAGATGCCAATTCAACAGCATTGTTAGGAGATGGTTGGACTGAAAGAAAATATAAAGGAGGAGGAACTACTTGCTGTATTCCTAGCTGTGATAGTAACACTAAAAAAAATTGTGACCTTTCATTCTACGTAATCCCAACTGATAAAAAGCTAAGGAAGAAGTGGTTGCATCAGATAGGAAGAGCAAACTTTACACCAAAACAGCATCACAGAGTTTGTTCAAAACATTTTGTGGGTGGTAAGAAAACATGTCTGCATAATGTTCCAACTGTTGCCGTTCCAAAGCTCTTGATGCCGACACAAGCGAATCCCAGATCAACATCCAAATGTAGAAATAGAAGCACCATAATTAAGGAGAGTCGGGCAAAAGAGGAACCGTCTCCCTCAGAGGTTAGGATTTCTGAACTTGAACAACTGGTAGAGAATCTTCAGCAAGAGAATAAAAATCTTCAGCAGGAAAATGAAAACCAACAAAAGGAAATATCAGCCCTTAACAGAAAAGTCCAACAATGCAGTTTCTCAATAGAACAGTTCAAGAATAACAATAGTGATTTTGAGTTTTACACTGGTTTTTCTAGCTACAGTACATTTAAAGCATTTTACAACTACCTCTGCCCTGCATGTGAAAGATTACATTACATTGGATCTTACAATAGTACCGAACGAACTGACATTCATGAAAAGTGTGGACCTAAGAGGTTGTTATCACCAGAGGAAGAGCTATTCTTGTGTCTTACAAGACTTAGATTGGGTTTGCTTGAAAGGGACTTGGCTAACCGGTTTAGCATCTCTAAGTCTCAGGTATCAAGAATTTGGATTACCTGGCTTGATTTTTTATATAGATATTTAAGAGCCATCCCCATTTGGCCTACTCAGAGTTATGTGAGAGAAACAATGCCACAAACGTTTAAGGAAAGTTATCCGCAGACTAGGGTTATAATTGACTGTACGGAACTATTTATTGAGACACCCTCTCAACCCAGAAGCCAAAGTGCTACTTTTTCAACGTACAAGAACCATAACACTGGTAAAGGCTTAATTGGTATTTCTCCAAGAGGTGACATAATATTTGTTTCAGAGCTGTATGCAGGTAATACATCAGACAAGCAATTAACAAATGACTGTGGCATTTTAAAGTTATTAGAACCTGGTGATGAAATAATGGCCGACAGAGGTTTTGATATTGAGGATGATTTACCACCAGGTGTTTCATTGAACATACCCCCATTTCTTGGTGAGCAAGAACAATTCTCTGAAGCAGATGAAATCAAAACAAGAAGAATTGCAAAACATAGGATACATGTTGAAAGGGCTATCCAAAGAGTTAAAAGCTATCACATTCTCAAACATGACTTGCCAATATCAATGGCTGCAGACATGAACAAGATTTGGGTTATTTGCTCCTACTTAACCTTGTTTTTCAGGCCATTAATTCAGGAACATGAAGAATGAAGTTTACAGTATGTTAGAGATATTTCAACATTTTTAATTGCTGTACAGCATTCAGACAATAGTGTTTCTACTATTGCTCAAGTTATCTTTCAGCGAACTTAAGTTAAAATACACGAATTAAACAATGTCCATCAGATAATCAAAGTAAAATGATGTAAGTTCAGGCAAAGCACACTCTTCCCATTCTACTTTGCTAAAGTAAATCCTCTCAACATGTAAATCATTTACCGTATACACAACAAAGTCCACAAAACACAACTGGCAAATGGCCATTACACCTTGCAATTGATAGTAATAAACATGCTTCCTTTTAAGATAGGGCTTTCCATTTATCAGCTCTAAATAAAATGATTTGTCACTGCATGCCTCAGTTAAAGTCATCCCAGATTTAGATGCAGGGCATTTCACTTCCACAGCTCCATATGTTGACTCCTCTTTTTCGTCTGAAATGAGGGCATCTGGACTTGCACCAAGCCATGGCCACTTAGGATTAACCACCAAACCACAGGCTGAACAAAGATCTACATGCTCATTGATGCCATCCTTATATTGATAGTAGTTGACCAATGCTTTCTGTTCATTTTCAATTCCCCATTGGCAGCTTGCATTCTTTGTTTGATTTGGTTTCGTTATTTTGCTGATAATACTCTTAGGATAGATGGACTTTCTTCTCTTTATCACACAACCAAACACAGATGAAGTCAGCCGACATTTTCTTTGTTTGAACCACTCATCGCACTTGCTTTGCTTTCGTGTATTCTTTTCAATCTCTCTGCATCCCTCATTATCAACAGACAATTTCTCACTGACAAATTTCTTACAATTTCCCTTATCAGGAATAGAAGCACAATCTAAATTCTCTTTCAAATTTTCAAGAATACTTGATCTAACTGATGTGTGGTCTAATATGTCACCTACTTTCTTTGCCTTTTCAATTCTTTGTCTAGATGGTAAGTCATTGACTGCAAACTCACAAGGTTCACACTTGGTGTCATGTAAGATACCAACTAAATGGCAAGTACTACCTGCTTGTTCCAAACCAGCTTTCAGACGTTCCAAGTTATCTTTTGAGACTTTTTTTTGCGTTGAACTATATCCATCTCTTTTTCCTTCGGGAACTGAGCGTTTCCGTCCTTTTTTGTCCATATCGTATGTATCCTGTGGAAAAACCAAGTCCTCAAACAGCAGGGCTTCTTGTGCAGTATTCTTTCTGGGAATATGCCATGTCTGTATCTCCTGGGTGCATGTTTTGTCGTCGGGTACATCTGATAGGTCAAGTTCAATAAAATCCAGAAGCTGAAACAAACTACGTGCTTGCAATGGCCACCAGCACCAGCAGGACAACAGCATTTTGCATAAACAACATCTCCTGAACATTGGTTAAGGTGCACATACACAATGTACTGTTTCTTTTTCATTTCAGCATTGACATGAGACCGAACAAGAAAATGGACTGTTTTGTCTCCTTTTTTTTTACATTAGGTTTTACTACGGCAAGCCAAACATGACAAAAGTGTATTGAGAATATGAAGCAGTGGTCGAGAATATTAACCCACGTACGAGAATATCAACCGAGATACGAGTTTAATTCACTGTGCTCAAGAAAATTCTATATATGGTTGAGTTTTTTTCACACCTAGTCGAGATTGTCACACACAGTTGAGTTTTTAAAATATAATCGAGAAATTAAAATATGGTCGAGATTTTTGACGGTACAAATGCACAGCAGCTGACTTTCAAATTGATCCGCACTTCATGTAACAATACATGTGCCTTAAATTCTTCAACCGTTTTCATCGCTATGGTGGACAACACAGAGGAGCTTGGTTCTTTTTTCCTAGATATAGAGGCCCTGTCTGGTCGTACTCAGTGCATTATACATGATAATGATACAATGCAGGCAGAGTATTGCAGAATTAAGTGGGAAAACTATATTTCAATTGTTGACGCAATGTGTTTTGCTCTGTCACAAGGGCAAGATGAAGGTAGATCATCTTGTTTGCTTGAGGATCTACTTATAGCAATCGAGCGAGAACTTGCCCAACTCACAATGGTAACAGATTCATTCCCAGTCAGAAATGCAGAGGATGCAGATCTATGTCCCACAATGCCAAGCACTGGGGGGAGACCAGCATTTGATATATCAAAAGATCAAATAGAAGTACTCAGAGATACTAGCATGAATTGGAAAGCAATCTCAAATTTTCTGGGTGTGTCAGAGAGAACTCTTCTAAGAAGAAGGGAAGAATATGGAATACAGCCAACATTTTCTGAAATCAGTGATGAAGATTTAGATGAGCAAGTGCGACAAATTCTATGCCTTACCCCATACAGTGGCGAAAGTTATGTCCGAGGTGGTTTAAGAGGTCGGCATGTATTTGTTCAAAGAGAAAGAATATGGCAAAGCTTGTATCGTGTCGACCCCATTGGAAGAAGCATTAGGAGAAGATATTCAATTTGCAGAAGAGTGTATAATGTGGAAGGTCCAAACTTTCTTTGGCATATTGACTCCAACCATAACTGATATCGCAAAGATTTGTAATACATGGATGTATTGATGGTTTTAGTTGAATGGTAATATATTTAAATTGTTGTACGAATAATCGAGCAGACACTGTTCTTGAATATTTTAAGGATGAAGTTAGAAACTTTGGCTTGCCTTCCCATGTGAGAGGGGACCAAGGTGTAGAAAATGTCGACGTGGCACGTTTTGTTATTGCTAACAAAGGAACAGGAAGAGGAAGCTTTATTGCTTGACGAAGCGTCCATAATCAACGCATTGAACGCTTATGGGCGGAAGTAAATTGAGTCTTGTCTGCCCTTTATAAGGACTTGTTTCAGTTCATGGAGAACAATGGGTTTCTTGATTGTTTGAGTGAGGTCGACTTATTTGCACTTCATTACGTTTACCTACCTCGGATAAATGCATCTTTAACTGAATTAAGATCTCAGTGGAATAATCATGGCATAAGAACTGCAAACCACCAAACACCTCTGATGCTTTGGAAAACAAACATTGATAGTTTTCCTAGTGATCCTAAAATGGTTAACCTAGAGAGCTATGGAGTTGATCAGGAAGGTCCATTGCCAGAAATTACCACCAATAACAATATCATTGTACCAACAACTCTACAGTTAAGTCAAGAGCAGTATCAAGAACTTCAGCAAAGAGTCAACCCCAATGAAGACGATGGGAATAATGGTATCCAACACTTCTTAACAACAGTTAACATTGTTAAACAATTTTTTGAAATGGAATAGGTACATTTTCATAATGCCATGTCTTTACAAATTACTCTCAATGTAATACAATTAAATTAACATGGAACAGCTGCTATATTCGAACAAAAGGGTGATATCTGTATGATTGCTCATATACATGCAATGTCAGTGAAGGCTTAAGATACCATGAAACGAGATCAGATAAAAGTTAATTGTTCTTGAAACATATGTTTGTAAACCCGAAGTTCAATGAACAGGTGCAGTTTTCATCTGTTTAACAACAACATCTTAACTTAAGATATGTGTACATATTGGTATTATTAAATGTTGCTAAATGCTTTTCGTTTACATTGCACAAGCCTAGACTATGTCAAAAGACCACGCTTGTTCTTGTTTCATTATGTTTACGAATTCCTTACCCAGAGATATATATGACTCATATGATGAAGGTAATGCAATTGATCGGATGCAAGTGCGTACTATTGGTCGCCGCTCAAAACCATCGAGAGAAGAAAATGTTACAGTAATCGAATCACAGGTAATCATATCACTACCTGTGACAAAGTTGAGAAATCTTGCCAATTCTTTCCCTTCCAGTGACTTTACAAACTGCTTCAAATGGTCCAAACTCTGACTCTCAGCATCATTTGATGGATCAGCTTGGAATAATTTCAAAAATTTCTTTGCTGTTGAAAACCTTGCTTTTCAAAAACTCTTGCAAGCTCTCAAGAGTATGGAATTCTGGGAGCAATTTTAGTTGACTAATGATTGGGGCACAACAGTTTACTATATACCTTGGCTTCTGTATTAGTTCTTGACGTGCTAATTCATTGACTATTTCATGAACGGTTTCTTTAGATACCACTTTGAAACACTTTAAGGATGAAAAAAATCAATTATATCTTCACTGACTTCATCAAAGTCTGCCCTAAGGCACTGCTCCAGAGTATCTAAGTCCTCTGCTGCAATGCAATCTTTGAAGGAAGAAAGAACAAAT
This sequence comes from Phenganax marumi, assembly GCA_025400095.1. Classification (NCBI taxonomy): domain Eukaryota; kingdom Metazoa; phylum Cnidaria; class Anthozoa; order Malacalcyonacea; family Clavulariidae; genus Phenganax; species Phenganax marumi. Next base: position 6,113 of record JAODVM010267136.1, on the reverse strand, counting down.
TCTGTGGTTATAGAATCTTCACCAAACAAGCACAATGCAATGAACAGGGAAGACAGCTGAATTGGGAAGTAGTTGTATTTTTTGTAGCCAAAAAGAAGGATTTGCACAAAGGATTCCCATTCACGTTTCTGCATATCGTGACGAATGTAAGGCAATTTTGCCTTCCTGCCTACTGTTAACGAGGTAAAGCATTCATTCCAAAAATGTGTTAGAATGTCCAGTACAACTCCTTTTCCTTTACCCACCTCCTGTTCTCCCCTGGGATCTATGACTACAACGTCAAGACTTGAGCAATCAACAATGGTTGGATCTGTAAATATTTTGATGAGATCATTTCGGATAGTACTACGGTGCACAGTAATTTGCCGAGGAGCGACTGAAGTGTACATTGTTATTAATTCCAATTCATCATCTACAAAAAAATAACATTACTGGTATCAAAGATTAATAAGGTTTTTTGTTGAGCTGCAAAGCATTGTGGTAAACTTGACAAGTTGCCATTATTTTAATTATGGCAGATTGCCATACCTCTAAGCATGTCAATAGGATCGTCACCCTGCAAACATTCAAAATGTTCATCATGGTTTGAAAAAGGGCTAATGCTGCTATTGGAAAGTCCTGGAGTGTTGGTACTCGAAGGATTCTGGTTGGACACCGAATTGGAAGGACGGCTTTGTCTACGGGCTTTTGTAGATGGATCTTGCTCAGGAGGGAGGTTTGGCCATTCAAAATTTGAAAAAGGTTGTGTCACACTGGACTCAGATTTAGACGCTAATAGCAACTGGGTGTTAGAAAATCCATCTTGTGTAGATGATGGGTCAACCAGACCACCACCAGGGAATGTTACTTGGTTTAAATTGGCAAGATGGGAATTGTTAGATGTGAGTGTTGAAGAGACTCTGCAAGAAAAATCATCTTCTTCACTGTCTTCTTTATTCTACAAAAATATTACCCAATAGAACAAAATTTAAAGATAATTTATCTAGAGGAAAGATACTATAATGAAAAAGGAAACATACGTGAAGCGGCACATAGCTTGGGTTTGTTAATAATTACCTGCTTGGACGGATATAAATAGGCTTGGATTGATACAATCGTTGCAAGATTGCACCATAGATGCCTAGCTGACCAGGAGCTAAGGACGGTGCAACAAGAGATGTGTGAATAGGCATCAAACTTTCTATGTCAACATCTTCTGGAATTTTTCCATCAAATGCTTCGGTAATTGTTCTTTCAACTTGACCAGCCGTCATTGACTTGTTGAACCTGCATCCTGATATAATATGACCATTCTCCATGAGTGTTAAACAGGATGATTGCCTTGGAACATGTACAGTGTCTGGGCCTCCAAGCAATATCAGGTCACGCATGAAGGGTCTGCTGTTAATCAAACTCGGTTTCCATTGATTTGGCTGACGGTTAGGCTGTGTCATAGGACTAGGTCACTGCCCTGAAAAATTTCGTCTAGCCACAAAGTTTCTGTAATGATTACCAGCAGCAAGTTGTGGAATATTTGATTGCTGAATATTTGATTGCTGAAACGTTGTCGTGCTAGATGTCACCGCGACAGAAGCATTGTTGTTACGATCAGCATGTGACGAAGCATACCTTTGGCTGGCTGTAAACAAACGTCTAACTTCAGTCTCAACTCCGTCATTCCTTTGAGAAGACAAACTGGATGACAAAGCAACCAGGCTGCTCATCAATTGCCGAACAGTATTTTGTATTGGATTTGCTTCGTTTCCCGCCATCATGAAAAATTCATGCACGTGCAGTTTGTGACTTTGTGTTTAAACTAACATTGTTACATGAAGTGCGGATCAAATTGAAAGTCATCTGCTGTGCATTTGTACCATCAAAAATCTCGACCATATTTTAATTTCTCTATTATATTTTAAAAACTCAACCGTGTGTGACAATCTCGACTAGGTGTGAAAAAAGCTCGACCATATATAGAATTTTCTCGAGCACAGTGAATTAAACTCGTATCTCGGTTGATATTCTCATACGTGGGTTAATATTCTCGACCACCGCTTCATATTCTCGATACACTTTTGTCACGTTTGGCTTGCCATATTTTACCTTGACCTGCCTCACATATCCACCTTTAAACAGTAGGTAACCACTTTTTGTGCCTAAATGCCTCAGCAGACTTGCCTCAGGTGTTTTTTGAGTGTCTAGTACCAAATGTTCTTCCAATTTTTTGAATGAAAATCCAGGAATACACTTTAAACGTTTTGTCCAACCATCTCCTAACAATGCTGTTGAATTGGCATCTGCCTCCAATGAAGTTTGTGGTTCATTATCCTGTCATAATAGTAGATATTTAATTTACCTGTAACCTATCCCACCACTTCCAAATTTTTAATATGCATTATATACAAATTAAGACCTTAGGACCAGCCTTTAAGGTAAATATTAAAACCTACTCCTAAATTAATAATATATTATTCTAGTTCACTACAAAACTGCCTGTAACTTAGTATATGTAGTATAAAGTGATAAATATTAGCTATGACAAGCAACAAACTATGGAAATTTAAAAGGTTTTAACCAAATTTAAGACCTAAATTTAAGATAGTTAGAGCTAAATTCCTCAACCTATTAGTTTATACAGATAGAAAATAAACCAACCGCAACAAAGGAGACAGAAGTTGGACATTAACGGCAGAAACAGTGGCAAAATACTTTCCTCGTATGCTTTTTTCAGCTTTACGGAGCTGGGGCATTGAAAAACTGGTTTGGGTTGATTTCTTTTGCGCCAAAACATTTTCAAGGCTCTTTAAAACACTACCTTTGAAGACCATGCTTATTGAATAAACAAAAGCTGCACAAACATCTAAAGTCCCATAGACAACAGTTAGTGGCATGTTCATCATCTTGTCAAGTAGCTCTTTACACAAGGGCTCCAATATATGGTGTAGCTCGTCTTCACCAGTTGCAGGTCTCTCTTTCAGTTGTAGAAAAATGTTTGGCCGGTCAGGGTTAACAGATACAATTGAAGTTTTTTTCATCTTCAGTTTATCATATATAATGTAAAATATCTTTGTAAGGTGATCAGTTTGACATTTTGATTGTTTAACTATATTCCTAAATTTTATCAAAAAAATTTATCAAAAGGTAAACAGTATAGCAGTATGTAGTTTGAATCATTGCAGTATCATCATTGAATATTTCAAAGCATAATTTAATGGGTCACAATAGCAAATTAGAAAAAATATATAAAAGCAAAGTTAGGGCTCTAGGGCACACTCAAATTTCCTATTGCACACTTGCAACATTTGATAAACAAACTTTAAGTTTAATATATGCATTCAACTCGTAGCTCAATTAGTTTAAAACACATACCAATGTAATACCAAGTGTGCTTCATCAACAACAACACATTGCACTCTGTCTTGGTAAATCAGAGAGTTAAAATCTCAACCATTTTCTTCTCTTCAATGCATTCAGGGTGCATGTCCAATACTTTGAATGTGAAATCTGCAAGTTCAGTTAGAGGTAATTTAACATTAAATTCATTCGACTCATCATTACTATCATTCCTTATCACTTCACCCCTGAAAACGCCATGTTCTTGGATCATGGAGACTGATATTCCTTGTTGGTTAAGTTTGACGACCTGATCTTGCATTAATGCATTTAACGGAGATACAACAAGAACAATCATATCACGTATCACGTACCTCGGCATCACGTAAAAAAATGATATATATCCAGCAATAACTGGTATATGATCGATTTCCCATATCCCATTGGTAAAACAGCCAGGACATCCATTTCCATTACATTTTAGAGGCCACGTCCATATTCATGTTGCCAAGAATAACGTCGAATCGACGTTATCACTGGCACCCACCCACCCACACTAGATAACGTCGATTGTTTTATTCAGTTATATTTGACGGCTAAACTCGTAATTATTGTACTTTAATGTATAAAATATAAACATATAACTTTCATCCGAGATTCATCGCTAATGATGTCGTCGGTGAAAAATTCCTCATGTTCAATGAACATAAATGTATAAAAATATTTATAATTTGTGTCTTCCTCCCGAGCATTATCACATGTTTAATAGTATTTATAACGCAAACGTTGTACTTTGAATGTTACTGTTTATATGCATAGGTAAATTGTCAAGTTGCCATGAGATAACATTGAAAAGTTGATATAAAAAGCCACCCACTCACCCATAACGTCGATTCGACATTATTTGTGGCAACATGAATATGGACGTGGCCCCTTAATTGTTCAGTCTTCTGAGAGAAATCCAAGCCTCTTTTCACCAAAGCTGCTGTGACTGCTGCCTGCAATCTCTCCATACGAAAATCAAGTGCTATATAATTATTTTATTAACATAAAATATGGAAAAATATTGAAATGAAATCTGAATATATCTCGTATATACGGTAGAACAATAATAGTAAACCAGAAAATTGAGCCCGCATTGATAGAGCCTGTGTCAAGGGCATGTGCAGAATATACCAAATTTTCTGAAATAAGACATCCGGAATTCGATTACCTTAGAGTCGAGTGGCCAATTCCTACATCATGAGAAATCCTCAGTCAAACTGCAGAGTTTTTTGGCGAAACTTTAACACTTCATTAGATATGCGATATTCTGTGAAAAACCGTCTCTTATAAAACTTATAATTTCTCCTTCTCTATTCTATAGAAATTCGTAAAAACTTCAAATATTGTAGATATTTAAATTCTCTTTCAAACGATATAAAATTCACGAGTGGCCGATTCATATGTCATGAGAAATCCTCTGTCAAACTGCAGGGTTCTTTTCAAAACTTAATTAGATATGCGATATCATGTGAAAACCGCATCTTATAAAACTTATCATTTCTCCTTCTCTATTGCATAGAAATTTGTAAAAACTTCAAATATCGTACATATTTAAATTTTCTTTCACACGATATAACCTAGCTTCACATTGGTTATATACAATGGCTGCCATTTTGAATTTATATCTTCATCTTGTTCAAAGTATTTCATGCACTTCAAGTGCAAATGGTTCATTCAAATTCCTAAATTAAGTAGAGAAATTCTATTGTCGTAAAGTGCAAGGTGTTTAGACCTTAGAACACCATCCTCTAAAGAATATAGAAGAATTTCCTTATGTCATTTTATTGAAAATGGCAGCCATGTTGCCTTGTTGTTCATTTCCTGTTGACACAGTGTGAAGCAAGACTGTTTCTCTGCAAGAGAACTTTGAATTGTGTGGCTTTCCGAGTCTTTATCTTGTTTTTTCCCCCTTTGACTGTAAGATAACAACTTTCTTCATAGCTACACATACTTTTTAGTGGCAGAAAGATAGAACTACATCAATTTGCAGTGTTCATGTGATTTTGGGTTCATGCTCATGTTAGTGTGAAATATATACTGGTTCTTTTTTCTATTATTTCATGGTCTTCTAGTATGTGTGCCAGGGAACAAGTATAAATTCCTGATGAATAAATCTATAGTCTTTTCAATCGCATTCTTTTTACCAGTTGCATTACTTTGTCTTTGAAAATTTTACATGATTTTGAAATGTGGGTTTTAACTAAAGGTGTGCAAATCTGATCCAAATTCGAATCCGATCCGATTGAGTTCGGATCAGATTCAGGCTAGATACGAGCAATTCGGATCGGATTGGATCAGATTTTATTGTATTTAATTCGGATTGGATGAAGCTATTTTCTTTCGATTCGGATTTGTTTCGGATTAACTGAAAATCTGCTTCTTATACAATATGAATCTGAGCACAAAGACACACGTTTTACTTTACAACCATTTGCAAGCTTCCATTAACCGTGAACGCAAAACAAGGTTTTAAATTTAAAAAGTTGTAATTAAAGAGGTTAAGATTGCCTACCGCTAGGGCAAGGGGTAACAGGTAGAAAAAATGACATCACTTTCTCTAGGATTTTCCCGCGCTACAAGTTCTTGGTAGCCGTTTTTAACCGATAGAAAGCTGTTTACACTGTTACACCTTCAACAACAAACGGGTACGTTTAAATATATTTTTGGTCTCTTTTGAATGTTTAAGTACATGCTATTTGCAGTTTTTAACAAAAAAAGCATTGCACTTATGTTTTGTCTGCATGTTTATGCAAGAA
>JAODVM010267025.1:0-12427 GCA_025400095.1 Phenganax marumi | reverse complement strand
GCGACGGCTCCACTGTCAAAGGACCACCAACAATTTTCATTTATGTATGTCATATATTATATACACTATCATAAAAGGTATAAAATATGTGCGTTGAGAAGAACTGTGGTCTGGATGTTACAACGAATATGTACAAATAAATTCAACAAAAATTGTATTCCTCAACAGATATCCAGACTCCTTCAACCCGTTGATGAAAAAAAAGTCAAGAAAATCCAGGAACTGGTATTGCATGGAGTAAACCGTGTGTCTGAGATGCAGTGACACCTTCAATGTTACGTAAAGAAAGAACTTTTTGCTACTCGGAGACCACCAGATGCGACAAACAGGCGATTCTTCCCACTAACGTAAGTAGGTAGACCCGTACATCCGGCAGCAAAATCCCACAATGCGTGGACCCCACACATGAGAAAATGAGCTCGCGATACGTGATGCTGACAAGCTTGACATCACTTCCGGTTTGTAGAATTAAGTGGATTCTATGCGTGGGAATGACGTCATATCTTAATGACATCATTGGGGTGTGCGCAAGGGTGTCGCACTAGGATATGACGTTATATAATGTGTGAACAAAGAGATGTGCGCACCAGTGTGTGCACACAGGGTGTGCGCACTAAATTTTGTACTATCTGATTGGTCCACAGTGCACACAAAGGGGTGTGCGCACTAAGAGAGGGATGATGTCATGATATGTGCACACTAAATTTCATGTGATCTGATTGGTTGACATGGCAGTATAAAACAATGATAGGGAAACGTTTCGGCATAGTGCTCTCATCTTTCATAGAGTAAACAAGATTTTCTTGAACCACACAGCTTTTGGAGAAGAGAACTTTGATGAATAGTACGATAAGTGAACTTATCGAACGAACTTAATAACTTTGAATTATTTTGATTGAACGACTTTTGCAGGGAATAAATTTCGGTTAAGTGTATATTTGTGTCTACATAAAGTATTTCGTGGGGTAGTCATAGCAACTCAAATTTTTGTATGATATTTTGAAAGTTATTATTTAAAGATGGATTTGGCTGCTAAAATTGCTGAATGTAAAACTGTTGCTGATCTTAAGGCGTTGGAAAACATGTATGTGTTAAATGAGTACGAGCAACAGTTACTATTCAAAAGGAATGTGGAAATTATTTGCCGTATGGAAGAAAACCAACATTTGGGGCTGGCAGTGAACTTTACTGAATCCTGGACCTCAGAACAACGACAGAGCTTTCTGTTGGACTGGCAAAACGACGAACCGTTGATGCAGGATGGTCATGGAGAAAAGAGATCCATCGAGGAAGTGGATGATGATGACCACATAAACGAAGAGGCAAGCTCATCAGTAGAGGTGGGTAATCGGTTGTTTAAAGTCTTGCATCAAGGGCATTTGTGATTAACGACATATACTTTATCATTTTATTCTTAAGCTTTTCAGAGAAACTAGTGCAATCTTAGAAATATAGCACAATAGTTTATATGTCCTTTCTGCCTGGTTTTGATTATAGGTTAGCAATAACTTTTTCACTGTAAAAGATACCAAGCAAGTGCGAGTAAAAAAGTTCCGCACGACTGGCATGGATTATACTTTGCAATTTAAGGACACGTTTGCTCATCTGGAACTTTCTCAATACCATCATCGTTTACATGAAATGGTTGAACGTGTGTTAGAAAGAGTTATCCATGATATTCCAGCCCACGATGAAATCCGTTTTGTGTCGCAATCGCCTGAGCTCAAATACCCTATCTCGCTCCTGTTTATGCCTTGTCAGCGCCTCACTACTGAACGTGTGTTAGCTGAGTTTGAACGCGTGGTCCAGTCCAACCAAGAGTTTTGTTTAAACGATTCCGTGAAAGTCAGTTTCATTCATGTCGAAATGCTTAATGGCGGTAAAGGCACAAGACGAAGTGAGATCAATCTGGAAAAACATTTGGCCAAAAAAGGATCCATTATTAGCGTCCAAAATAAAGATCAGTTATGTTTAGCTAGAGCCCTTGTTGTAGCCAAAGCCAAGATTGATAATGATAGTCAGTATAAAAGTATAGTCGACCATCATAGACCACTCCAAACGCAATTAGCGTATGAATTACATGAGAAAGCTGGCATCCCCCTCGGATCCTGCGGCATGGATCAAGTGAAACAGTTCCAAACGTATTTATCCAAGTGCCAGATCAACATCGTCTCTAAAGAGCATCAAAACGCCATCATTTTTTCTGGACCTGAAGAACACGAGAAAAAGATTTACCTGTTTCTTCATGACAGTCATTACGATGTCATCATGAGTATGCCTGGTTTCTTCGCACGAAGCAAGTACTGTCATACCTGTAAGAAAGCTTACGATCATGTACAAGATCATTTATGCAAGAACACTTGTAAACTGTGCTATTTTCCAGACTGCCTATTGTTTCGTGGCTTCCATGTAAGGATTGCAACCGCATTTTTAAAAGTCAAGCTTGTTTTGATCGTCAAAAACAATGCACAGCCGGCGGTAAATCCATGTGCTCCTGTGTTGTCAAGTGTGATCAATGTCACACTGTCATCAGACAAAACCAACTCAGACCTGATCTACACCATTGTGGACAGACACGGTGTCAAACCTGTATGCAGTATGTGGATATCAAGGTTCACCAATGCTATATGATTCCTGAAAAGAAGAAGAAACCAACAAAGCCTGAACCGCCCTCAGATAATGAAGACGAAATGCCTGAAAATGGTGTTGATGCCAGGTGGTTCTTGGACACAGAATGTCAACAAGGAGAAAGAGAGCCTATCGAACAAGAAGACAACAAATCCACAAATGGTTGCACTGAACTCTTGTTCTATGATTTCGTGTCGACAAGAAAATGGGACTCATGAACCCAACTTCTGTGTGATCCAAAACGAGGCAGGTGAAGAGAAAGTATTCCAAGGTGACAATACCAGAAATGAGTTTTGTGAGTGGCTCTTCACCGAAGAACATGCTGGCTGTATTGTTCTAGCGCACAATTTTCAAGGCTATGATGGCTATTTTATTCAGCAATATTTACACGAGAATGGTATTATTCCTGAAGTCATCATGTGTGGTGCTAAGATCCTCACACTCTACGTGCCGATGCTGAACATCAAATTCATTGATTCTCTCAGTTTCATACCCATGAGACTGGCTGATTTTCCCAAAACCTTTGGCTTGACTGAACTCGCAAAAGGATATTTTCCGCATCATTTCAACAAGAAAGAAAATGAAGACTACATTGGTGAGCTTCCTGATCCATCCTACTATGATCCTGATGGCATGTCTCCTAAAGACAAAGAAAAGTTTATGGAATGGCACCGTAATTTGAAAGAAGACAATTACGTGTTCGATTTCCATCAAGAAATCCTCACTTACTGTCGTTCCGATGTCGATATTCTTCGTCGATGTTGTCTTGAATTTCGTAAACTGTTAAGGGATATCACCGACATTGACCCGTTTGAGAGATGTCTTACCATCGCCTCAGCATGTAATCTCGTGTTTCAAACCAATTTCCTCAAAAAAAAAAAATACCATCGCTATCATTCCTCCACATGGCTATCCTGGCTATCCTATACAGCTGAAAAGAATGACATCTACATCCAGCACGCCCACAACGCCAGAGAAAGATGCGTTGACAACTATTTGTTGGACGGATATCACGAAGAAACCAATACCGCTTATGAATTCCGTGGTTATTTTTGGCATGATAAGTTTGTGCACTTTGTGTAAAAAATACACAGTTTTAATTGATTTTTATCTGTTTACAGGTTGTTTGAAATGTTATGCTTGTGACACGTTCAATGCTGTGAGCCATAAAACGATGCATGAACTCTATGAAGCCATGGTACAAAAGACTCTGTACCTCAAAGAACAAGGCCTGAACATCACTGAAATGTGGGAATGTGAGATGAAGAAAGAATTGGTACAAGATGATGAAATGAAACGTTACTTTGACAATTACGATATGGTGGACCCGTTAGAACCTCGTGGCACATTCTTTGGAGGCCGCACCAATGCATCCAAACTCTACCATGACTGTCAAGATGGAGAGAAGATCAGGTATGTACTATCATAATTTGATACATCTCTAAAACGTTTTCTCTGCTGATGCGGTAGTGTAATAGTTATCACATATGCCTACAGACTCAATTCCCAGCTGAAACAACTTGTTTAAGTATGATGTAATATGATGACATCATAGGTGCATGGATTTCATGAGCCTTTATCCATGGTGTAACAAAATGACGCATGCCGTGGTTGGTCATCCTCGTATCATCACTGAGAACTTTGATGACGATATCTCCAACTACTTTGGCTTCATCAACTGCACGGTGCTTCCACCTTGTGGTCTATTCCATCCTGTACTTCCATATCGCACACAAGGAAAATTGATGTTTCCACTTTGTAAATCCTGTGCAGATTCATGCAACCAAACTCCCTGTACCCATTCCAACAACGAAAGAGCTATACAAGGAACGTGGTGCAGTGTTGAGCTGGAGAAGGCTATTGAGAAAGGCTACCAAATCTTACAAATCCACAAAGTATCGCATTTCCCTCAATCTTCCACCACACTTTTTAGCGAGTATGTAAACACATTTCTCAAAATCAAGCAAGAATCGAGTGGATACCCCAAACATTGTGTCACGGAAGAACAGAAACAACAGTACGTGGAGGAATACCTGAGAGAAGAACAACTTTTATTGGAACATGAAAAGATCAAACAGAATCCTGGTATGCGCACCTTGGCAAAATTGATGCTCAACTCGTTTTGGGGTAAGTGTGAATGACCAATGCCGAATTTCTGACAAATGCTACATTTTTCATATCATTATTTCTTAGGAAAGTTTGCGCAATGTCCCAACATGACAAAAGTGAAAATGATCAGTGATGTGCAGACTTATTTGGATTACTTGACATCAGACGAAATCACTGTGCTTGATGCGTGTTGCGTGAGTGAAGTCATCAAACTCCATTTCGAAAGCAACGAAAACTTCATTGCGCCCAGTTGCAAAACCAATGTGGCATTGCTGCCTTCACTACTGCCTATGCTCGTCTCAAGCTCTACGATGTGCTGGATATGTTGCAGGAAAGAGTCCTTTATTACGACACAGACTCTGTGATCTTTGTGAGCAAAGAAGGGGATCCAGAACCACCGACGGGTCCTTACCTTGGCGAATTGACTGATGAGCTGAAAGGTGATCACATCACCACATTCGTGTCGGGCGGCCCGAAAAATTATTTGTATCGTACCAACGCCGATAAAACGGAAACAAAGATACGTGGCATCACGTTGAATTGCACCGAGAGGCAAAAGATCAATTTTGACGTCTTTCTTGCATTGGTATACCTTCATGCTGTGGAAAACAAAATGCGTCATGTCACGGTTGACATCCCGTACAAAATCACGCGAGACCCAAGAACCAAGAGTATTGAAACAAAACGTATGAAAAAGGACTACTGCATTGTGTATGATAAAAGAGTCATTGTTGACAATTACAAAACATTACCTTATGGATTCTAATGAAATACATGTTCTAAATTTAAAAGTTTTATATAAATGTTGTAAAGTTTTATAGGTATTGTTTGAAATACTGTTCTAAGTGTTTTTGATCTTCAGTTTGTGGTAATGATCCTAATTTTGCCTTCTTGTGTTGAATTAGACAGTATAACGAATTCATTTTGCTGAGACACTGTCTTTTGCATGTTCGTCTTCCAAACCCGATCTCATTTGCTCTGTAAGTGTGCTCCAACACTAGATCTCGCGGTGATTTTGCAGCAAGGTCTTGCTATTGAAAAGTGTCTTCGCTGGTTGTTGTGTTGTATACTTTCTGTTTCGGCTGTAATTTAGCTTTTTATAGCTACTTTCTTCTCTGATTAATATCCAGCAAATGCACTTCTGCGAGATGATTTGCCAATCTTACTAGATATTTCGCACCGCAAGTAGGAAGAGGACAGTTTTGACAAACACGGCTAGACATGTTGATGGCTCGAAGACCAGAAGCATATGATTTTTTTTTTAGTTACTAGCTTATACCAAAAATCAGGCAGGCCAAAAAGGCCTGCAGGCATGCCATAAAGGCCAAGGGCAGGCCAAAAAGGCCAATCGGGCCAAAATGGGGCACGCACAGGCAGGCAAGCAGTAGTTCTTACAAGTTCTTACCTTGAAAATCCATTTAAACTCTTCACTTAAATTATTGTCTTAATATAAGGAGTTCTTTTTTCCTAGAGCATTATCGGATTTGCCGCCACACTATCAAAAACAAGATTCACAAATTAACGTTTTAAACAAATTTATTTGTCCGAGTATGCAACGAGTTTAACAAAGCACCTAAAGGTATTGTCCAGGTTCTACGCAATCCTCCGATTTAGAACGTTTTACTTTGTACACTGTTCCATCTTCCGTAAGCAAGAGCTTACGTTTCTGTCCCTTGTGTTCCACAGACTTGACATCCAGGATTTGACCGCTTTACGTTTCTTGCTCGCAGGCAGCAACGTTACTTTTTCATAGTGTACAGCACCAGCCCAGTCGCCATGTTGTAGCACTTTGCAGAGGGTGAATTTCTTTCTTGAGGAACTGGATATGAGAATCTTACAACCAACATTCAGGTGTTCTTTTTGCTGTTCCAAGCTCTCTCCAGCCACGTACATTTTCCCATCGTCCAGTTTGACAACCAGTTTCTCTTGCCCATAGTGCTCAACGTGACCGATTGCCACAGGTGTGTGGTGCTAACAAGGGGAAGCTCTGTCAAATCTCTCATCTGTCTGTAAGGCACAAGGTCTTCTCGTGCAAGGATGGGTAAAGATGTTGCGGTTTTGATTGTGCTCACCTGTTTCAGCTTTGCTCTCTCTCGTTGCATGTCTTTTCTTATATCTTCCTGTATATTTTGAATAGTGAAGAATTTGTTTGGCTTGAACACGCCTTCGTACGATCCCAGTGTCAATCCCTTACAGTAGACAGTGCTAAGGACATGGCTAAATTGATCTAAACAACGCAACGTGTGCCTTTTCTCGGCTATGGCAGCTTCGAACGGTTTATGACGTCCTTGAAATTCTCTTGCCACCTGTTCAACTACATCTTTCCATTGTTCGTTTTGTTCTTTCTTGGTGGCCCGTCTTTGCCTTCCCGGTACTTTGACCTCTAAAATACCGACACGGTGTAGCTCTATCTCTTCTTGACGGTTCTGACCACAACCTTGTAAATATGCAAAAAGAGGTGTGCAATGCTCGTGGTGAATGAATCCTGCTTTGTCTAACAGCTGTAAATGTTCTTCTTCTTTGCTTTCTTCATACCAGTTGCCTTTGGACACCAAATATGTAGGAAAATTTGTGTTGTCTTCTATTCGGCTTTTAATATAGCATGCTCCAGAAATGTCCAAGAGCGTATCCTTGGTCTTACCACTTCTAGTTTTGCTATGATCACACACTTCAATGATATCCACAGGCAGCTTGGAACTAAAAGTGTGACTTTTTCATGCAACCAAACCAAATGATGTCCTGGCCATATTTTTCACAAAAATGTATACATTTTTTGCATTCGCCATACCCCATTTATCTCCCTTTTGATTATAGTCAACAAGTTTAAGTTGCTCATTCCAGGAAACAGATATGATGGCTTCTCTTTGTGTTTTCATTCATTTTACGCTTTATAATCCTGCAAAAGCATAGTCTCTCATAGCTTCTGTCCTAAACCACAAATCCTTATGCACTATCTTGGGTGTGTGACGAGCCATCTTCGGTCACTTAAGTGTCATAGAAGGCTTGCTTATTTCCTGTTTACACAATACGAACGTTAACAGTGATTGCCGTGTGTATCATTTCTGTAATAATGTACATCTGTTTTCACACTGGCAGAATTACTTGTAACATTTGTACTTTAAGCTAATATGAAATGCTTATAACTATGTATTGTTCATTCCTGTATGGTTATAAAGCCTGAATGAAATGAACTTCTTTGAATATATGTGCGCAGAACTGCCTCTCATTTTCTCATTAAAACATAAAACGAATATTGCGATATCGAGTATATTTCCATACAATGGTATAAATAACATAAGGTTTACTGGTCTATTATTGTCATTTTCGTTTAATAACTGCAACATAACAAATAGAATTTAGAGTAATTAACTAATACAATTTAATTGTGAAGTGTTCTATATTATACATTTATAGTGCGGAATCTGCTGGTGTTATGGTGTTCTCTCCATCTAATCTTCCCAAAAATAGAAGTTAAATTTGGGAATGCTGCTGTTCATGCATCGTTATCCTTCTCCTAGCGATCCAACTGCTGTATTGGCAATAGCTTCCATATAACAGATTAATATAAAAACAAACCCAACTGTTGGTACAATAGTAACCAATAACAAAAACGAGGGCTTTGAATCTTTCTCCGTGTGTAGAGAAGGAATGGTATGGCTTTGGACAGAAGACGATATCATTGTATGCTCTATTTTCGATGAAGAAAAGCAGCATCGAGATGTTGTGGATAACATTCTGAACCGTGATGTAACAATTTGCGTTGAAATGGTTGTCGTCAAAATCGTGGAAGAGGAGAATTTGCGTGCATTTTGATTAGAGGATTGTGGTGGTAATGGTTTTGAAATCCTTGAGGAGAACATTTTAGGGGTGCAGAGCAGCTGGGATGTTGTCGTCGAATTCGCCAGACTTATCACGGATAATGTGTACCGCGGTAAAAGTCTGTGGGAGTGATATCGTTGAAACCGTTGAGGAGAGGAACACTTTATAAGTACTGGCTGTTGACGGTAGCAGCGATCTTGTTGGGGTCCCAAGGAAGACGACGTTCTTGATGGAGAAGTCGTTGATGCTAACTTGCTGTCACTTCTAACTGTAATCTGTGATTGTCGACTCAACTGACAGTCAAAGGTAGGATTGGCCCGAATATCAATGAAACGTAGATTGGGAAAAGCCATAAGCAACCTCGTAATGTTAAGAGAAACAATCCGATTCATCCTAACATCTAAAACGTCAACCCAATCTTTTCTTGTGTTGGAGATTTGAGCAGTGTTATTCAGCTGAAGTCCCGCACAATCCAAATACTATATGAAACATATTTCATGACATCTGGGAGTGCTGATATGCACAAGAAGCAACAAACTTAAAACTAAAAATGCCCAATGAAACATTTCTGATTCGATTTTCAATCACTGGCTTGAGATGCTGTTCTTTGTAAACTTCTGCAATATTTGGCTGTTTTTTGTGTTCAGTATCGGAAATCGTATTCACAGTACTATGCAAAATGTGTGAGAACAGAAACAAAGTTATAACACACGCCCAATGCTATGCAAAAGTTGAGAACAGAAACAAAGTTATAACACACCCCACTTTAAGATACCGAAGTAATGTAAACTGCTTATGCCACTTCATGTCCTTTTGTAGTGTTAAATCGATTGTAATGCAATGAACATAACTTTGTAATACGTCAAGAATTTTATGTATTCAAAATTCATATGGCATTGCTGTTTGTCAATAGTAGCAGGTTATCATTCTTACATGCCTTTGAAACCAGCAAATGTTAAATCTCAGAATAAACTAGCACTAAAACTACTGAAAGAAAAAACACTTTTTTCGCTATGCCTCAGCTCAGTCTGAACAAACAACCGGTACAGCGGTCGTAGAGGACGTGGTGTAAAGCAAACATTTGCGTCGCACTTACGACATTCGCAATGCTATAACCTTGGCTAGCGACCTTGATCGTAAAAAAGCACAAATTTCCCAACTTAGAAAGAACCTAATAAAGGCGAGGATAGTTTAGGGTGACCTTGGCTATGAACATGATCGTAAATGCGCGGGAAATTTTCTGGTTAGAGAGAGCCTAATACGATTCTGGATAGGGAAATGGAACAAAAAAGCACGCGAATTTTTCTCTATAAAAACCCCCCAAAGTAGATAGAGTTTAGTTCTCGTACATAAAATGGATAAGAAACAGCGCGAAGCTTTGCGATCAAAGAAAAACAGGCAAAAAGCAAAAGAAGAAACGAAAGAATTGAAGGCGCTGCGCACCTTTGCAATGAAGAAATACCCTAAGAATTATAAAGAGTTCAAAAGGGAATACACAGCATCAAATAAATCATTCTCTGAAGACGCAGCAAATCCGTCTAAACATACATCGACATCTCCTCAAGCATCAGCCGTACCAGTCTCGTCATCAGAACAAAGGCTGTTTAAAGAAATAATGCCACAAGACACACTTCAGCCTATTCCGTTCTTCTCATCAGATGAGAGAGAGTGTGAAGAAGATGAGGCATTTGATGCATTAGAGACAAGTACTTTGTTAAGTACAACAAATGAATGGGACGTTGATTTGTCCATTTTAGATTCGTACTTGTTCGAGGCGTAGCAGATACTCTTGTACTTGTTAGATATTATTTATTGAACGTTCAATATTTTGAAACAAATAAAATGTACAGAACTTTGAAACCAAACCTTTTAAATCTATGAATGGTAAACCATATTGATCAAATACATTTCTCTCAGAATGACCCCTTGTATGCTAACATAGATAATATCGTCAACATTCACTAATGAAGTTGCTATATTTTGCACATGTCAATGAAACCGAACGTTATACATAAGTAGGCATACGCTGTTCGCACATTATTCGTCTGTGTTCTTTAGGAACTGCGATGGTTCTTCAAAAAGTCAAGATTTTCCCCCATTATGTTAAAGTAAACTTCATCAAATCAAAGCTTTGAGCAGGTCCGACGGCTATTGCAGGATCAAAAGCTCATCAATCCAGTTTTTTCACAGTTTTCGGCATTCTTCTTAAAAATAAGTCGCCAACATGAGTTTCGCGCTTCCGTACTTTTGTGCTTGGTGAACTCCGCTTTCCCTGTCGGTCTTTCTGTTCGTAAATATTTTAAGGGAGATAAGGTCGAGCGTTTTTCTGTTACCTAAAATTGTTTTCTCGATGAAAACATTGTTTTATGCACCGTTTGGCGCCATCTTCTTACGTGACACACATGCTGGTTGGAGCAAACGTCATGTAAGGCAAAGTGAAGTTATTAGGAGCTCCTACGACGACTGGGAACATAGAAAAATGAGAGCATAGACAGGGGTTTTGATCTTGATATATCCTTTATGCATAGAAATTTGGGGATTTAACACGCTATAACAATCAAGTCAAACACCTTTTTCATGAACGTTGAAAATTATTTATTAAACATTGTTGAACGATTAAACTATACAAAACTTTAAAATTACATAAAAGTGCTATTTCTATAAGTTCCACAGGCAAATGTCTTCATTTATAAGTTTTCAACCAATAACCGTACGCTTCTACTTCGACCTTAGAGCAATGTTTGTGTGCATCTTCTAGCACCAAGTGATGTCCGCACGTCTCCATCCATTTCATTTTCCCAAACAGTTTCTCAGCCTTCGGGCATCTGTAGTCTTCCAAATTTATACATGGTAAATCTAGCTGGTCAAAAAGATCTCTCTCATAATTCCCCCTTTGTATGCCAATACGGACGTTTCGGCGGTTCTGTTCTGCGCATAAAAATCTAAAACGATGCTGCTCAACTGCTGCAACCTGTGAGCAAATACACCTTGCGGGACCCGAAAGGGTAGGCGATAAATATTCCGCATGAGATATCTCCATTCCCTCCTCGATTTTTCATCCAAATCATCCCAACAAAGACCGATATCAAAAAAGTACGACTCTGCATAAATGTTTCTCACGTGTAGAATCCCTAATTCTTTGCAATAAAATGTTTTATCTATCTCAAAACCATCCAAGTCAATAATTCCTATCACATTCTCTAAAGCTCCCATCATGACTTGGATTCTCTGGCCATACACTATTGATTTTATACCCTTCCGTACGTACATTCTTCTTCGTACGTGCAGACCCGAGGCGTACGTAGATTCTCTTTCGTACGTACACGTACGTACGAAAATATATCCTCCAACTCATCCAATGTCTATTTCGTACCTACGCCTACGTACGTGATATATCCTTTCACCGTGCGAGTAGTAATAGTATAGGAGGACGACTTTTTTGTGCAGGCTCAGATGATTTCCGGTGAAATTAGTATATTTTACTATTAGGGTCAGCGGTAGAAATCGGGTGATTTTGGCGGGGGGGGTGTAAAAAATAGGTTTTAAAAGTCACGTGACAGGGCGATTAGCCAATGAGATTGCAGAACGATGATGTAACCCTAACCCTAAGGCTAACCCTAACCCTAACCGGAAGTGAATTGAGTATTGAAAAAGAGATTCCCATCCCCCCTGGATTTAAAAACTGACGAGGGTTTGGGAATAACGAGCCCGTGTGTGCGTGTGTGCCGGGGGTCGGATTTATTGCATCCGTATTTTTGTAAAGGGGTCGGATTTATTGCATCCGTATTTTTGTAAAGGGGGGTGGTCGGATTTATTGCATCCGTTGTGTTGATTTCGAGACACATAAGTAACCCTATGTGTCCCTTATTTT
>JAODVM010266914.1:0-12427 GCA_025400095.1 Phenganax marumi | reverse complement strand
AAGAGAGCTCCTGCAAACCTGCAGCAGCTGTGGGAGGTGTTGCAGGACATCTGGAGAAACATTCCAATTGAATTTATCTAGAAACTTTATGACAGTGTTCCCAGTCGTGTCAATGAACTGTGCAAAGCCAAAGGGCGTCACAGTAAGTATTGAACTCCAACTGTGTCGAAATCCAGCGTTTATCTAACTGTTGTACTAATATTATATACAATTGTTGAGTTACAATAAAGTTTGTCTAAATGTCACCGAAAATATCATAGAAAGCTTTATTCACGGCTAATTTATAAGATGTTTCCATATTTTATTCCAATACTGTATCTACTTGCATTTCGCGCTAGAAATGCAAAAATATATATATTGCCGCGAAATATTGTACGATGTACTGCCTCGTTTACGGCTGCGCGCTTTTGAGTTTATCATCACATTCGTCGTTTTCCAATGCTTTTTCGTGACAACAGAAACTCTCAACAGCTTTCTCCATAATCGCACAGTTACTGCATTTACACTGATCGAGCGTATTACGACGCCAAGCATTAGCTGCTTCGAATTCTTCGTCAAGTTCGTTTTCTTCCGACTCAGACTCTTCAGTAGAATTGTCACTAACTTCATTTCTTCCCTCACTACTTGGTTCAAACATATATGGTTCAACAACCTGCTCTCTGATGCCCAAACTGTCATCGTTTGCGGAAACTTCTTTGCTTGCCATATTGATAAAGTATAAGGGCAAAAGCAACAACCCAGGTTGTGACGTCACCAAAACAAAAAAATTTGCATAAATTAACATAGGAGAATTCTTTTCAAGATGGCGGATGACGCTCATTGAACTAAAAACACCTGGAACGCTACCTCCGGCCGGAAACTTGAAGCCAAATTCATGAAGTCATGCCCAGTCTTTTCAAGCAACAGAGAAACGCGGTTGTTTTAAATTTCGAAAAATTTGAGTCAAGGTGCACTAAAACATCGTTTCAGAAGACGTAAAATACATATACCGCAATTTTTTAAAGATGAAAACCTCTTTAAAAGCTCTAGAGTTGAATATTTTTCATTATTTTCTATAAGATTCAAACTTAAACTTATCTTTTTTTGAGAAAAACGTAGGGCGAGGAGTGGAGCTTGCCGTGTGGTCATGAATATTTGCTTGAATTTCCGTACATTGCTCACTCGTTTTCCGAAATAATTCTTCTGAATTTGGGAAAAAATATTTTTCCAAAAGTAATCTACCAACGATAGTTCAATCCAGTTTTGTAGTAGAATATTTAGCAGCAGACGATGGCAAATATAAATAATCAAGTTTCTTTGCTTGCATTCCCGCTCTTAAAGTGGTCTCGCGAGAATGTCTCGTAACCTAAACACGCGGGCCTGGAGGTAAAAACTCGCGTGTCTGGAGGTAAAATTTGGCTTCATCCGATTATAGGCAAGTCCTTATGGAGGTAGCGTTCCAGGTGTTTTTAGTTCAATGATGACGCTACGATAGTTGGGTACAAACAATCGCTATAGTCTGCGGATGCAAAGGTCTAAACATGAAACTTTTACTTATATTTTGTAAGACATAGGGTAAGCTTTACTATTAAGTTGAAAAATAATATATTGCTATTTCCCTTTAAAATACAAGAGCAGATACGGTCATTCATGAATTGCCTTTATCAAATGCGTGTGTGAAAATCAAGTGCGAGCCAGGCCACGTATTAAAAATCGACGAGCCAGCAGCACGGACAACGTGACTGGAATAAAGAACTGCCCTTATGAAATCTGTGATAGAAAAAAACATTTGTGGCATATCGAATTTGTCAGTATCTTTAATGACTCTGAATTTTTAAAGTGGCTGTAGGCGAGTATTTGACAAAACGGTATCACAACACCGAAAAGCAATATATTTGTCACAATAACAAAGTTATCATCCCTCACGTCATTATCGTCGTGTCACCTCCGTCATAATCGCCATTACCACATCACGTCATCCTCATCGTTATAGCTCTAATTGCCATCACATTCACTTAAGTCATCATCATCACGTACGTACGTCATCATTATCTTTATCACTACGTTTCACAGTAATTTGCGTCATCGTTACCGCATACGTCGCCGTTATCATGCCATCATGTCATTACTTACGTCATCCTCATCACTTGAGTCATCATCATCTTTAACGTCATATCATGACTTACGGTATTTTCTCCCAATTTCACTTTTTGTCATTTATTTATTAGAATTGGTGCAACTGTGATTATTTTTACTCGTGTAGATCTCCTTTGCATGTGCCGACTGGGTTGGCAAACTTTCCGTATGAACTGCTTCAAACTCCATTGGCTTGGCTTTACGTCGCCTACCCAAATATCGTTCAGTTTACAGAAATGCCAAGAGGAGGTCATTTTGCTGCTTTTGAAGAACCGCAACTTTTTGCAGGCGACGTTTGGAAATTTGTGAGGAGAGTTGAGAATACTCCCAAGACAAAATAGGAACTTGAAGAAGACTAGAGGGCGAGTGCATGATCTCAGTTAATCAAATAAGGAAATATGACAGTAGTTCTAAATTCAACTATTGATTCTAAAACGACAACATTCACTTTCGTGCTTTGATATGTGAAGGAAATCTTAGGATCTAAGTGTGAAGTTCTCCCTGGATGCTGCATGTCCTGACTTTCCAATCAATGTTCCTTTCAGAAATGTACTTCCACCATGTCACCACATACGTTCAACAGCACTTGACTCCATGGCCAAAAATACCCGAATAATTCATGACGATTTAAAACTGCATGTAAAATCCCCAAAACATTTTCACTGATCAAAGCTAGACAACTTCACTTCTCAGTTAAGCCGGGGGGGGCTTTACGTTTCAATGCCTATAAACTCCGGTAATTATTGGAATTAACAGCTCCCTTGAAAAACGCCGCACATATTCTCAATTACGGTTCAATTACCATTTACAAAGACATACGACTTTTATTCTTAGTCGTTTTGAGTGTTTATGATGTTACTTGGATTTTAGTTAAACCATAAGTTCACAGCTGTTACAAAATTTGCACTAAACACCGCCCTACTAAAGTAGACGCCGCGCCTATGCTACAAAATTTAACAACCGCCATAGCATTGATTTGATTAATTGCAGTGATTGAAAATCTGCCTTGTTAGTGTCCCAAAGCACAACGCGCCCTAGTGCTCTGTTTATTGTATTCGGATTAGAGAGCCAGTCTAGCATAATCTTAAAAAGGAGACCCTAATATCTTAATGGTTAACTAAACTATCTCACAAGACCTCCTGCGGGCAATGCACCTCATTGAGCTTCCTACTTCTCTATTTTACCTTGTTTAAAAGAAGAGAACTACACCAGTCAATGGTCAGTCTATTTAATCTTATAACTAGCTTGTTTCAAACATCGTAATTCATCGGTTAAAATCAATACACTTCTTCTGCCTTTGAATTCTCGAGACTGGGTACTATTTCGTCGTTGTTCACAGCAGATCATCTGGATTGAGTTCAAATGTTCTATTTTGATTTCCAATCCACCATGATAAGTGATGGCGGAAGCTTGTCGATTTGACCAGAATCCTTTGCAGTTCTCAGCCATTTAAATCAACCGTTAACGAATTATGCAGAGTATGAGCAGCACTCAACTACAGAATAGTTTTCTATATGAAGAAATTGCTGACTTCAAAACAATGTATGTCTGTTGGCAATCCCAAGATAAATGACATTTTTTTGTGCAAATGGTCAACACTTGCAAATGCTTGGGAGCAATCCCAACTTTCATTAATTGCAATTTTAATCAGCAAACTGATTTTACGATGGATTGTATCTGAATCTTTTAATGGTAAACAATCGACGGGGGGGGGGGATTTAAAACTCATCTGATTTTTATGTGGGCTGTCCAACAGTTCCATTTGTTCATTTAAAATGACGGAAACACATTACCTCCTAATGGCAAAACATGCGGTGGTAGAATGGCGTAAACCTTCTAAGAAACATTTGAATGAAGTGAAACAACCCGTCATTCTGCAAGAAATACAAGCGTGCAGTCAAGTACCTGCAGAAAGTAGAAACGCAAAAACAGCAGTTTTGAACCGAAACGGATGAAACGGAAAACCAAACTTCGCAAAGATTTACTAATTTTAAGACGGCCTTTCTAGCTGTAGTGAAGGATATCTTTCATGTAGCTCGAATCAAAATTTAGGTCTATACTGTAATTGTTTACAACTGGAATCATCCACTGCATTTGCAGATCTGCAATAATGTTTCTCTATGGCTGCTAACAGAGCAGATCTGAAACGATCCAACACAGTAAAAAAAAAAGGGCCATTTTGGCCCCAAAAATGGGGCCAAAATTTTGACCCCAGAACGGCCCCTATAAAATGGGGCCACTTTGGCCCCCTCAAAGAGGGGCCAAATTTGGCCCCCATTTTAGAGCCAATTTGGCCCCAAAACAGGGCTGAAATGACCCCGCGTTACAGGGCCGTTTTAGCCCCATTGTTAGCTAAATTGGCCCTGGTTGTGAAAATGGCCCCTTGTCAATGGGGCCAATTTGGCCCCTTCATGCAAAATTCAGCCCCTAGCAGCAGGGCCAATTTAGCCCTATTACTAGCCAAAATGGCCCTGGTTATGAAAACGGCTCTGGTCAGTGGGGGCCTGTGAAGAAAAGAAATTGCTGAAAGTTTGGAATTTACAAGAACACTTATATTGCAATATATATGCATGGGTATATTACATTAAAATAAGTACATATATATACACACAATACATCATGCTGTAAAAGAACAGCTTAAAACAATCCTCAATTTCATTGTCATTCCACTATGGCACACTATACTGCAATTTGTACATCATATATAAAAATATATATTTGAAAACATGCAACGTTACATTATAGTTCACATGCATAATTAGTTGCACAAGTTTGACAACACCCCAACTAAACTTTTGACAGAAGATGGGCATTTCTCATGAATGATACCCATTAAGGACATGTCAAGAAAGCTGTAGACATTCTTCCCCTCGCTATGCTGTACATTGTAGATATAGTAAGTGGCCAACAAAGCAACCAAGGCATCACTCATCTTTTTTGTCGTTACATTGCATAAAAGCATTCCTTCTGCAACAACATATAAAACTTTACTCTGGTAGAGATCATCTGCTACCATAATGCATGGCTGAATTTGCTTCTTTATCTCCTCATCAAGGGAAGCACCATTCTACGATGAAAACACATTTTAAAAATTAGCTACATTCAACTTGCTGCAGGAATTCGCCCATTAATGTCGTATTTGTAAGTTTTTTGGTTTGAGGTGCACTGGCTATATCTGGCTGCATAACAAAAACTCTATTCAGTGCACTTCTACTTTTGGCTATGTAAGAAACAGACAAGATTATCCCAAATCATTAAACTGCAAGGTAACAATTAATCAATACTTAGTCTATAGTTAAGATAATGAAAAAGTCTTACCTTAACAACTTTCACCACAGCTTCTTTGATTTGGGATGTCACCCCCTTTCTGTTTGGCTGCTTGAACACTTCCTCAGCGGTTTTGATTGCTGCTCGACCTTTACATTCATCTAAACAAGCAAAAAATATCACTAGTTGTTAAAAAAATGGTGATTGAGAAGTACCTGTTATCCTCGTCTTACATCATTCATAGATATATCTGGAGGGGTGGAGGGTCTTTGATCAACCTCTTAAAATGACTGCCTATAGCACGCCATCAAAACCCAATCATTGTAAATTCTGCTGTTCAACCTGAATTTGTTCTAAATATGCAAACTTACAATACCTTCTTCAAGGATACCACACTCAATGGCACACTGCATTTTCTTCAATACTTCTGTATGTTTATCACCATTTTTCTCAGCATAGGTCAACAGCCTTTGACACCAGACTTTGTTGAAGTTGTCCTTCACCTGCCTTGGTAGATCTTCGTTCCCCATGACTTGTGAAAATTCAGCCTTGATCTGTAGTAATATTATAAACAGTATTACCCATAGGTGTTACTGAAACCTTATTTAAAAACTTACCATCAAGATACTACTTACATATAAGAGATTTGTCAAGGGGGGAAACATGTCTACAACTTCCCCTATTCTTTTCACATCTTCCAGGACAAGTGATCGCCTTTCAGCATAGCATGCAGCCATAAGCTCCTGAATTTTTCCATGATCCTTTCTTGATCGCTGCCACTCTTTTTTAATTTTTGAGACCAATTCTGTTAAATCTTCCCTCTCATGAGGCTCAGGAACAATTGTCCAACACAGTGCTTTCTTTGTCTTTGTTGCCTTGCTTTTGGTTTGGGGGGCATTGGTAGCAACAGGAGTACTATATCTCTTTCTCTGCAACTTTTTAAATCTGTTATAGATTTTGGTCTCAATGGATCCCTTCAACAAATATATACAAATATTCATCAGATAAATAGCTAGATACATCACAATTTTATTTTGCATTATTACAGTCGATTTCAGATTACTTTTCACTTAAATATTCGGAACTTCGTTGCGAACTTCGCAGGTTCGTTCCTAAGTTCAAATGTTCCTAATGAAATTCAGAAACACATTGGTAAACAAAGCCTCTGATTGGTTGCTTACATATAGTAGCCAATCAAATGCTCAGAATACAAACCTGTTTTTGAATTCCATTACGAACATTTGAACTTCGAAACGAACTTGCGAAGTTTGCAACGAATTTCCGAGTATTTCAGTGAAAAGTAATCTGAAATCGACTGTAACAAACCTGTACAGATGTAAATAGACTGTTACAGCAACTATTACAAAAGAGACTGTCAATGTGCATTTACATGTTAAGTACTTACCCATGGCTTTGTGTCCTCATCTAGTAGTGGATCCTTCAGGAATGGGTATGATTCGACAATCATGAGAGCAATCTTTTGCCGTTCTGCTTTACTTGGATGGCTTGCAAAACTCAGCACGCTTGTGCAGACATCTCTGATGAACTCATTAATGAGATTCGGCGGCAAATATCCTGTGTTGAGACCGGCTTCAACAGCACTTGAATACTGAAACACAAAAATATTAAAAACTTAGTGGCTTTCATAGCCCTAAAATATCCTTATCGACAGCAACCTCCCTTAAGCTTAAAGCTGGACTACCATTCATTGTAATCATCACATTGTTGCTTATGTGCTGTACTTGCCCGATTTGGAAGTTTATAGTTCCGTATCCAATCCTGAAAAAAAGGACAAAGTTAGCAAAATAACAAATCCCAATTTTATTTTTGTCAGGTCCTTCCATTTCCAATTATCAAAATAAGGTCCATGTGAAATCATTTTGAACTTTCACATTTCAACAAACTTACTTTTGGGGTATTCATGTAGACGGCATTAGTGGACTAAAAAATTAGAAATGAATTATTATTGAACATAAACAAGGTTATGAATACTAAGGACAAGTCATTAGCAATGAATCAACAATAAACATAAAAAATACACTAACCTGCCTTGGTGTTAATGGTAAGCAACCAGTCTAAAAGGTAACACAAAACAAAATTATTACATTATTCATGCTTTCTATAGATTACACATGAATAAAACTTATTACCTGTAGTTTTTGTTTGATAACAAGAAAAACAAATGAATACAAATATGGAAATAACTAACCTTATGTAATCTAGGACTTTCATTCATGGAAGAAGGCTCTTGTAATGGTAAGCAATCAGGAATATTTTTGGCTGGATAACTTGAAGACGGAGAACTTGAACACAGATAACTTTCCACCTAACAATAAACTATGTTTTAATTTGTAAAAGAGACTACAACTGTTGGGGCAATTACCTGTTTTTGTGCAAGAAGTAGCTCTGACTCTCACTACTATAGTTTGTAACAATTTCTTACCAAGACATTTTCCATACATCTATGGTTATCATTCTCACTACACCCATTGCTATCCAAAGGACATGTAAATTTGTTTCCATCAGAATCTGATTCAGATGAGTCAGAGGAACCGACAAATCGACCTCTTTTTCTGTTTGGGCTCTTTGGCGTGTCTGAAAGAATGATTTCTAGCAACTCTGGCGTCAAAGTAGATGAAGCAGCCTTTGAACCAGAGGAAGCAGAACTTGTATTTTGCTTAGGAATAGGATTTCCATTAGAATCGAACACCTTAAATATATGCATAAAAAATTTAAAAGGTTACACTAAAAATTGGTTGCCTTGCAACCTTGACATAGCATATACTGAAAGGTCTTTTGAAAGATTTAATAGATTCGTATAAAAAAGGGTGATTACCATGCCGGATAGTTTAGTCCAAACTGCGATAGCAGCACGCTTTTGTCTTAGACTCTTGAACATGTCACAAAACTCTGCTCGTGTTAAAGTTGGGAACAGTTCCCCATCAATTCCTGCAGCTAAAAAGGTATTTTATTTTAAGCTCAACTATTTAAAACAAGTGTTGCAATAGGAAGCCACGACTCATGCTTAACAAGATTGATGGAATATCTTATGAGTTCGAAATGAATGAAAGAATTAAAAAAACAAGACCAAAAATACGTCGCTTACTATATTTCTAGCACCATTAAGACAATACACGTCAGCAACTGCTTATATGCCAAAAAGATTTTTAAAAAATCGACGTATTGCAAACTGTTTTGAACTAACAGCTCCGATATAAATGGCTTCACAATCGATCGTGCAATCCATCGATTATATGTGATATTTTTAACTCATGCCAGCTTATAACGGACCAAGCAAAGGTCTCACAGTGTTAGTTGTTTAATACAAGGAAAGCTGATACACAGCGAGTATAAAAATGACATGAAACAGCTGCACATATAAATGGCAGTGGCTAGGTTTATTGCGTGTAACACTCATATATACATCAATTACCTTGAATTGTTTCAACGACTTCATTGTCAAGTCCATTCTCTTTTAACAATGTTGACAATTCAGATGAAGTTAAACCCCTTACTGAAAGCATTTCAATACTGTCACGCTCTATAAAACAAAACAACCGATCAAAGCGCCGACAAACAGAGAAATGGCCTTTGAACGCAACGCACGAAACCCCCCACCTCGAGGCTACCACTGCGCATGAGTGGTCTAATCCAGCCAATCAGAATCATAGAAAAGAAGTCCTGTGTGCCTGTGTGCAGCCGACGCGTCATGGTAACCTGAAATTCATGCAGCTTGTCTCTTGTGAACATTTTATTATGAAGAAATGTTTGGCATTATCAGAAAATTATGAAATGGTTTGTTTATGCTGTATGTGCCCTTCGAAGTTTTTAACACTAGCATTGCTACGAAATCATTTAAAACAATATCACAAGCTTGAAGATAACTTTCATGTCGTTTGTCAAGCACCACGTTGTGCAAGTATATATTATAGCTTTGAAGGGTACAAATCACATTTGCGCAGAAAACATGCCAATATATTGAACAATATCATAGATCCGGCCGTAAATATTCCAGCAAACAACGAAGACCCTCCGCTAGATGCCAATGAAGCAATGGATATGAGTGAAGACGATGCCAATGGCGAAAGCGAGGCCGGAGAATACAATAGTACTGGTGGAATTGATCAAGGTGTTGATCAGGGTGGTGATCCAAACAGAAATATTGCTCAAAAAGAGGATACTATCAGGATGATGAACGCCAGATACCTGCTAGGAACAAAAGAATTGCATAAACTGACCCAAAAAACGGTGGATACCATCGTCACAAACACCACTTTGATCGTTCAAAATTCACTAGAATTAGTGAGATGTCGTCTGTTATCAATGCTTGACAATGACGGCAGACGCATTCCAGATGTCCGCGAATTTCTGGACAACTTATTGACGGAGGAAAATGTTGTGACTAATCCTTTCCTTGGAATGGAAACCAAAAGGCAGCAAGACAGCATTTTTAGAGATTTATTTGGAGTGGTTGTAAGTATTTCTTATATTGGATCTAGCGAGCGAGGACAGCGAGCAGTTTGCAGACACTTAGCTACACCGTCATTATGTTAACCAACATAACTGCAAAAGAATACTACTGCCCGTATTGATAGTCATTTAGACTATGTTTGTATATATTCATTATAGGAACCAGTGAGAAGGGTTCTGGGCATTACCCATGCTCAGAAAAGGAGCGGCGTTGGAAGAAAAACCATCCTAAAACCAGATGAAGTCATAGAAATTCCTCTCCTTAAGAGCCTGGAGCAAATGTTCCAAGATCCCGTCATATTAGATCAAGTACTGTAAACTACTTTTTTACGTATACAGCAGCATTAAAAGCAATTCAAGATGTACCAGATGTCCGGTTTTCTTTGAGCATCTTTGTTTACAGTAATATTCAAACAGTTGGGCACTGATAGGGTTTTGTGTTTGATTTCATGATTCACTGATTTCATGAATGTTTATTGGATGTGTTGTTTTAGATCTTGAATCCACACCAAAGAGAGGATGGACTGTTATCAGATTATTGTGATGGCAGCGAATTCAAAAACCATCCCCTGTTTTCCATCGACCAAGCTGCTCTTCAGATTCTATTATACTATGATGAGGTTGAAATTGTCAACCCACTGGGAAGCAAGACAGGAAAACATAAACTAGGTATATTGCTTAAATGACTACTTATACTTTGGCCACATGCAATATAATTATGCAGATCAAGCAAGAGTCTGCTTAGCGGTACTTTGAATCAAACCCATGGCATTTTGGGTATTAGTCCACCCAAGTACTGCTGTTGCTCATGGTGTGCTGGTCTTTACTGACCAGCCTAATCCCTTTGACCCAAATTTACAAAACTTTTAGTAACTGGTAAGGCTAAATCAGCGAGGAATGAATAGTCTAGTGCTGTACCAAAGACTTAGCAGTACATAGCATACAGTATGCTTGTGATAAAATTTTTTCTTGTCAGCAAGGATTTTAGCAGAGAAAAGAAACAAATTTAGACATCAATGCATAGAAATTCACAAACAGAATAAAATGCAGAATGTAACAGTATTCGAACCAAGAACTTTCAAAATTTTGGTTGTTTCCTCCCTTTTGCCATAGGACTGGTTTACTACACTTTGGGAAATATTTTACCTCAATACCGATCACAGCTGAAAACTATACAGCTGGTTGCAGTTGCAAGGAGACCTGTTATCAAGAAATATGGCATTAACTCTCTCCTGGTTTCATTCATGGAAGAACTTGCTGAACTTGAAAAGGTATGAGATACAGCATCTTGAAAACCAAGTAACAGAACTGAAGCAATGATTACACACTACTGGTATAGAGTGTTTTTTGGTCTGCAGGATATTATTATGCATTAATAGTTTTTCACTTTATCTTATATTGCTTTAAACTAGAGTACAGTACAGTGTGTACACAGACATCTTGTCTGACCAACATGTGTGCTGTACCTTGGTTTATGTACTTTACATTTTGTGTTGTGCAATGCATTATTGTGTGTTAACTAGGATGAAGGGCATCAATTCAGTATTAAAGGGGCTGCTAGAAACTTCAGGGGCACGATTGCATATGTGTCTGGCAATAATCTTGGCTCCCAGGAAATTGGAGGCTTCAAGATTGGGCCTGCTGCTAACCTTAAGTGTAGAGAATGCTTGGGTTTATCTGCTGACTTATCTACAAAGGTAATTTGAATTATAAATACTGTTTTGTGGACACAGCACTTTCAAAGTGCAATTATATATTTGAGCTGAGTGGAGGTGATGTTTGCATTTCAGCCTGCAGGTACAGCTATTGCTTATAAGCATCGAATGCAAGATCTAAGGAGCCTAAAGTTATTTGTTCCATTTTTACATAGTTCCATGAGCAGCATTTTC
This sequence comes from Phenganax marumi, assembly GCA_025400095.1. Taxonomy (NCBI): domain Eukaryota; kingdom Metazoa; phylum Cnidaria; class Anthozoa; order Malacalcyonacea; family Clavulariidae; genus Phenganax; species Phenganax marumi. The sequence continues at coordinate 686 of JAODVM010266914.1, read as the reverse complement.
AACAGAGAAGCAGAGAATCTTATAATGATGCCTGCAGAAGGCTGCGAGAAGATGAGGAGGAAGATGTATCTGTTCAAACTGGCAATTGTCATCAGTGGCGTAGCCAGCCTAAAATGTTTGGTCCTGCATGTTGACGTTCGTATGGAGGGTAGCGAGCACCGAAGGCGCAAGCCAAACTAGGGAGGTCTGGGGGCATGCTCCCCCAGAAAATGTTGAAATTTAGAACTCTGGAAATGCCATTTGCAGCGACCTGAAAACAGTCTGTCCGTAACTTTTTCAACTTGTACGAGCAATGAAATGCCAATTAAACAAAGTTCAGCCATAGATGATGACTGCTTCGCTCTATATCAGAGCTCATTAGTATGCCTAGAACAGCTTAAGTTTATAACATTGTTCGACATGGACATTCATTCTAAAAGACTGCCCCCTTTTCGCGTTATTTTACTATCATTACACTTTTGTAATGGCCTTTTAACCACATGCACTTGAATAATATAGGCACTCGTGTATGCGTGATTTAAACTCCGTATGTTGTGGTAGTCTGTTTAGGTCCAAGCAGACGATTTACCTGCGGATATAAACAAAGCAGGGCCTGCAAAGCATTCTTACATGCGGTAAAATACATCCACAAAGTCATTCCTTCTTCGTTACCACACCATGACTTGAAAACCCTTGCCATTTGGGCT
>JAODVM010266803.1:0-12428 GCA_025400095.1 Phenganax marumi | reverse complement strand
CTGGCGGTCGAATCTCGTATTCGTAGATGATTCGTAGTCGTACTCGTACTCGTACTCTTTGCTAAAACTCTCTAATGATATGCATGGCGAGGCGGGATTCTCGGTCTTACTGTGTATAGGTAAATGATAGAAAATCCTTTCATTCTTGCTGATACATGTACCAAACTTTCTTGGCCAAAAGTAGTCGAAAAATACCAAATTTTGACAAATTTTTGTTGCGATTGGCTGACTACAAATAGCCTTTTGTGTGCCCGGTTTCTAACGGTCCAACATAATGACTTACAACACAACCTCGTGAGTTTGATAGAATCTCAATTAGCACAGTTGCTCAACTTGTGGTACAATAAAGTATGCAAATATTTCATAAATAGGGCGAAGGCAGGGGATATGAATTCCTGTAACTCTAACATCATTGCAGTATAACACCCATACTTTAAATTTATTTCTTTTTAAATGCAAATAATATTGAGATTATATCCTTGTCATAGTAATTTATTCTTTTGCTTTTGCAATCTTGTTTTAATCAGAAGAGGTGACCTTGATGAAGTAAAAAGAACTCTCGAAGAGGATTATTCTGAATTTCCATTAAAAACCCCAATTGATAAAAGGTAAAGACTTTCGTTATTCTTATATCTTGCGCAGTTGCGCTAGCTCATGATGACGCTGTGTCGTCAGTGATTTTAACAACTTAATAATTATCTTGATCTTCTGAGAAAGTGTATTTTAGTTTTAATATGCTTAATGGTCTATTTAATCGGATGTTTGATATTTCTTTGGAATTCCCTACCGGATAAAGAACGTAGGGCGTTCTCAAGGTTTAAAAGAAAATCGCTACTCTTAGTTTATAAAACCACATGATTCTTGTAAATAGTACTTATTGTACATATTGTAATCACATTCTGTAATCTGTAATTTTTCTTAGATTATTTGGCTAGTAATTCCATGTCCAGAAAAGCGGAATACTTCATGTAGGCCTGACCCTGCTGCTAACCCAACTCCTAACCGAGAATCTTGCGTCTTCTGGACGTGATTGTTACCACTTTTTTCGCTCAAGTCAGTCGTCCATATATATAGTTCACTGGCCCGCACTGGCGGAGCGACCGTTTTTTAAGTATGCGCTGTACATGTCTGCAGGCTGCAGCCCATGTTTCAAAATTCGCACTCCGCCGCCAGAGATAATATTGCTTTGATGAATGGAAAACGACTTGCATGATCGTACTGTATGCATCGCGTGTTTGTTTCTGTATTCTTGAGTGAATGGAAGGAAAAGCTATTGAGGCTAAACCTCAAAAGGAAAGCGTACTTTTTTCAGTATGTCTTGATTACTTGTACTTGAATGATTTTGCCACTGATGTAACACAAACGCTCATGCGGCAAGCATGAAGAATGGATGTGCACAAACGTGAATCAACACATCCGTATATTGCAAAGATTGTGTTTGTGGATAATGTTTTCAGTTTTGGGAATAACTGCATAAGGGAAGGTGTGTGCTTTTATAGATGTGCAAGACTTGCAAAAGAAAAAGAGCATCGCTACTTTGGATTGCAGTTTTATGGAGAATGTTGGTCGGGGAACCATTCGGAAGACATGTTTGCGACAAGAGGTTCAAGCGTTAAACATTGCTTAGGACACGATTACAAACTGTGCGACGATTCCTCGGAGAGCGCGTGTACCGGAGGAGAATTCTATAACTATATCTATGAAATTGTATATGAAGGTAAGATGTTTTTTCTGGCTCAACTTGTATTGCATTCGCCGATAAACGAGCAGATCCCAAATTGACTTCATCATACATATTACCCAAATTTTGTTAATCAGGCGCACACTATGGTGATACTATACCCGATTTTAATCCGCCGACTCTGAACTTTTCGATCATATAGATCGCACGAAAACTAGTTCTTTTTCTCCCTTTGTAGAGAGGTTTTGTTAATTTAAAATCCCAGATGGCGGAATAAATTTGGCCTCAGCTCTTAAGCGCCAAATACTACTTGCCCAATTGGCTGTCGAACAGCTCGAAATAATATTATGTCATTATCCCTCCGTATCTTCCGAGTATTCGGAAGCATGGAGATGATAATTGGAACAGTGCTGATGTGGCCTTGTACGTTTTCATTTATAGGACTAATTAATAACTCATTAGGTTAAAGCAAAAGAAATATTAATTCAGAGCGGGTGGCGGTGCTGGCAGATTAGATTTCCTTGACTGTGCCTATTTTGAACTTTTATTACTTCAAAGGTTTACTTGCTTTAAAATAGTAAAGTGTATTTACTGTGTATGCCTTGGACTTTGAATAGATCCAACCAACTGTGGGGAACCTATAAAATCACTGATTTGTTTCAGAGATTAATGTTATCATATGTTTTAGAAACTGAAGCAAATATATGCGATCGACTGAGGCCTTGCCAAAGAGGCGAATGCATTGTCTCCGCCTCTGGAGATTCCTACAAGTGTGAATGCATTCCTGGATATATTGGAAAGCAGTGTGAAGACACTGGTGAGCCTAGTTTATGGTTATCTTTACAACTGAGTTACAACAAATCATATGAATTGCATGGAGATAGTGTCCCTACCGGCTATAGGCGGGTTTCTATTCAGTGCAATATGTTGCACGAACGCCTTCCTTTGAACTATCAGCTGCCAAGCGGAACGTATCTCGTTAGATGCATGTGGTTCAAAGGAGAGAAAGAAAGTGATCGAAAGAAAGTGATCTCAAACAGTCGATCACGTATCGTATTGCTCTGATCGGAAATCCGCCTTATGATGGATAAAATCGTCCGAGTAGAGGAATAACGTGGAGATGCATACTGCAATACTGGGAACAAGTATACTGTTGCATGCCAAAAAACGTTCTCTTGTTTACGTGAACTTTTAGATTATTGCTATGACAATCCTTGCAAAAATGGAGAGTGTGTTACAAGAAAACGTTCGTATGAATGTTCTTGTAAGCAAGGTTATACAGGAAAAAACTGCGAGATCGGTAAGAAGTTGTTAACTAATACAATATACTATATATTATTCTCAAAGATGTAGTTGTAAAATTTGTGGGTTCAAATAGAACCAATTGTAGGTGAATTGGTGATAAAGTGAATGATAGATAGATAAGTAGATGAATAGAAAAGTTTCTTTAACTATACGCTTTGCTGCGTCAACTATTGCCAATTTCAACGAGGGGCGTGTGAAACTTGTTGAATAATCGCAGTGATTTGGAGTAAACTTCATCATAGGTGCGTTTACATGAGAATTATAGGTATGAGATTTCTTTTATTTATATGTTTTAGTCACATGTATAAGGGTGCTCCAAGTACAAATCCGAATGGTATTGTATATAAGCGTTTCGTTGTTGATCAAAAACGGAGAAAAATTTCCGTGGGACAAAAGATTCTACCCTTCAGTAATCGTGAGCAATGGAGGTCGCCGATCACTGGCGATAATTGAGAACCTGGGACCGGTTGTACGAAGCCCGTTTAGCTGAAACGGTGGATAAGGTCAAAATAGAAATCATATTTGTACATTCCTTCTGCAACCGAACTGGAATTTCTTAGACTGATAACAATACTTATGTATCTAACTATTGTTTTAACACAGAAAGCTGACTTCGAAAGATTTAAAACATATGAGAAAGTGTTTTGAAATTCTGGCTTATCCACCGTTTAAGCTAAACGGGCTTCGTACAACCGGCCCCAGGCTTTATGGATTACGATGTCTGCATGAAAACCAGATCATATAGTGTCATGCACCAGTTTATTGTTGTTTTTTTTATACCATAGACATTGATGACTGTGCAAACAATCCATGTGCAAATGGAAACTGTGTTGATAATGTGAATTCATATCATTGTACATGTAATCCAGGATATGAAGGGAAAAACTGCGAGAAAAGTAAGCAGATCAATATTTATTTTCGAACGTATTTCGTATTTCTTATACCTAAATAAAAATGCTTTACCCCCATGCATCAATCTCTTTCTGTTAGACATTGATGATTGTACTGATAATTTATGTGTGCATGGGAAATGCGTTGATGAAGTGAATTCATATCGGTGTAGATGCAATCCTGGTTTTGACGGGAATTATTGTGAAAATGGTAAGTCATATTAAGCAGTTCTCACGCTACGTCATCGACACCATGTTGGATGAGTTTGACAAAGGTCTTTTTTTTTCTTGGGAAATAGTCGCACATCGTGCAAATATTACACACGTACTGTCCCTGTAAAACAAAGCCTAGTTTTCGTGGATTGTAAGTCATTAGCAATGCTCTCCAATCCATTTTCGATCGCCAAACATGCGAGAAGAAAATCAATCATTTCCTGAGGAGTTAGACATGGGGGAATCAAGTGATTGTACTCGTGAGTGATTACCGACGATGGAGTTATTCGCTCAGTGAGAAGAGAAATCTCACTTACTACTTTGATTGTTTCGTATTCTGTGCACATGGAGAATGTACTGATGGAGTTAATTCCCGTACATGCATGCAAATATCTACCTGGTTATGAGGGGGATATATGCGAAAATGGTATAAGTTAACAAACGTTGGTACCGTCAGCATGACAGAATCCTTTTATACCACATGTAGAACAAAATTACAAACCGTTCTGCAATGATTGGGATTATTTATCATCTTTTATTTTACATATCAGACATTGATGATTGTACAGACTCATCGTGTGTACACGGCGAATGTATTGATGCAGTGAATTCATACCTGTGTAAATGTAAAAAGGGCTTTAAAGGCGCAAAATGCGAAATAAGTGAGCAAAATTGATCTAAAAAATAATGTTCAATTGCAAATAGACTTGTGATGGCGAATAAAGTAATACTGAATGGATTGATATAAAATTTTGTACTCTAGATGTCAATGATTGTACTGGCAGTCCATGTAAAAATGGAAAATGTATCGATGGAGTAGATTCATATCAATGTAAATGTAATCTTGGTTTTGAAGGAGATAATTGTGAGAAAGGTAAATATAAATCTGCACTTAAATAGTGCTGTGTACTCATGTATCTGTCATGTTTTGAGACGTCGAAGATCTACGATAAATAGACCATTGCTGACTCAGAAGGTTGCAATATAGGAGACTTAATTGCATTCAAACTCAATAATCCACATTTAAAACTTTAAAATAAAATGAAATTAAAATAAGATAAAACTTTAAAATAAAATATTTCAAATATTTCATACATTGATGTATTTGATGATTGCACAAACAGCCCATATAAAAATGGAGAATGCATTGATGAATTAAATTGATTGCTTTGTAAATGTAATCCTGATTTTGAGAGACATGAGTGCGAAAAAAGTGATACAATATTTTTAATTCCATTGCCATATAATTGGGTAATAGAATAGATCCTTTATTTAATTATATTTTAGACATCGACGATTGTGCTCAAAGTCCATGTCAAAATGGTGAATGTGTTGATGGCGTAAATTCATATGAATGTAGCTGTAATCTGGGCTATCAAGGCAAATATTGTGAGACGAGTAAGTGAAACTATACGGTATATTTCATAACTTTTATTCCATATGGATCATGCTTGTAAAACAATCACTTTTCTTACAATATCATGCACTGGAAAATGAACAACATTATTTTTAAGACATTGATGACTGTGCAAAGAGACCGTGTAAAAATGGTGGAAGATGTGTTGATAAAGTGAATTCTTATCAATGTGTCTGCAAAGCTGGATTTAATGGGAAAAACTGCAAAACAAGTAAGATTCAATTAAAAAATAGGTGAGAAGTTTCTTAAAACGATATGAAATTTCTCCAACAATAGCTTTGCAAATAATCTTGAATGTAAGAACATTTCCTTCACTATTGAGTTAATGTGGGTGATGTTTGAAAGAGAAACTGGTGATGTATTTAATGCAATTTTTAAGACATTGATGACTGTGCAAAGAGACCGTGTAAAAATGGTGGAACATGTGTTGATAAAGTGAATTTGTTTAATCCAAAAAAATTTATCACTAAATGACAATATCCCAATAATTTTTGTTTTCAAGATATAGATGATTGTGCGAATCGTCCATGTCGCAATGGAGGAAGATGTGTTGATAAAGTGAACTTTTATCAGTGTGTTTGCAAAGCTGGATTTAATGGAAAGAACTGTGAAACAAGTAAGAATTAATAAATATGTGAACGTTTTCTTAAATTGATTTGGTATCCTCCCAAAAATATTGCAAGTGATCTTGAGTGTTAGAACATTTCTTTCTCTATTGAATCAATGTGAGTGATATTTGAAAAATAAAGTGGTGATATCTTCAATGCAATTTTTAAGACGTTGATGACTGTGCAAAGAGACCGTGTAAAAATGGTGGAACATGTATTGATAAAGTGAATGCTTATCAATGTGAATGCAAAGCTGGATTTAGTGGGAAAAACTGCGAAAGAAGTAAGAATTAATAAATATGTGAAAGTTTTCTTTAATTGACTTGAAATACTCCCAAAAATATTGCAAGTGATCTTGAATGTAAGAACATTTCTTTCACTATTGAATCAATGTGAGTGATATCTGAAAAATAAAGTGGTGATATCTTCAATGCAATTTTTAAGATGTTGATGACTGTGCAAAGAGACCGTGTAAAAATGGTGGAAGATGTGTTGATAAAGTGAATTCTTATCAGTGTGTTTGCAAAGCTGGATTTAGTGGGAAAAACTGCGAAACAAGTAAGATTTAATTAATAAATAAGTGAGAAGTTTCTTAAAACGATATGAAGTTTCTCCAACAATAGCTTTGCAAATAATCTTGAATGTAAGAACATTTCCTTCACTATTGAATTAATGTGGGTGATGTTTGAAGGAGAAACTGGTGATATATTTAATGCAATTTTTAAGACGTTGATGACTGTGCAAAGAGACCATGTAAAAATGGTGGAAGATGTGTTGATAAAGTGAATTCTTATCAGTGCGTATGCAAAGCTGGATTTATTGGAAAAAACTGTGAAAGAAGTAAGAATTAATAAACTTGTAAAATCATTCAGGTATTTAATCCAAAAAATGTATCACTAAATGACAATATCCCAATAATTTTTGTTTTCAAGATATAGATGATTGCGCGAATCGTCCATGTCGCAATGGAGGAAGATGTGTTGATAAAGTGAACTTTTATCAGTGTGTTTGCAAAGCTGGATTTAATGGAAAGAACTGTGAAACAAGTAAGAATTAATAAATATGTGAACGTTTTCTTAAATTGATTTGGTATCCTCCCAAAAATATTGCAAGTGATCTTGAGTGTTAGAACATTTCTTTCTCTATTGAATCAATGTGAGTGATATTTGAAAAATAAAGTGGTGATATCTTCAATGCAATTTTTAAGACGTTGATGACTGTGCAAGGAGACCGTGTAAAAATGGTGGAAGATGTGTTGATAAAGTGAATTCTTATCAGTGTGTTTGCAAAGCTGGTTTTAATGGAAAAAACTGCGAAACAAGTACGAATTAATAAATATGTGAAAGTTTTCTTTAATTGATTTGAGATACTCCCAAAAATGTTGCAAGTGATCTTGAATGTAAGAACATTTCTTTTGCTATTGAATCAATGTCAGTGATATTTGAAAAATAAAGTGGTGATATCTTCAATGCAATTTTTAAGACGTTGATGACTGTGTAAAGAGACCGTGTAAAAATGGTGGAAGATGTGTTGATAAAGTGAATTCGTATCAGTGTGTTTGCAAAGCTGGATTTAATGGAAAATACTGCGAATCAAGTAGGAAATATTTTGTATTATTTACAGTATTACACGTACATCGCACATATATGCGGCAATGGAGAGCCTATTAAATTTTGTTTCTTTTTCCGTTGGTGGAATATACGGTAAGGCAATCTAAAGCCAAGCGGTTCTAGGATGTCCCGGCGATAAGTTAATGTAACAGTAATTTGCCTCTGAGTTTGCCTCATCAAGAGCACGGTAGTTTCCTGATGAACTAGTTAAGATCCCATAGCACTTTATCAAAGGCATGTTGATGTCTTCACTATTACCGTTTACCGTGCATTATGTTATATATCTTTCGAAAGATGTTGACGACTGTGTGAACAAGCATTGCAAAAATGGTGGAAGATGTGTTGATGAAGTGAATTCCTATCGATGTGTTTGCAAAACTGGGTACAGTGGTATGCATTGTGAGACTGGTGAGTCTCACAATGCATACCGCTGTACCCAGTTTTGCAATCCAATGCATTGGATTCTGTTTTCAGTTATGACCATTAGCACTAATTGAAAAAATCACAGATTTTCGCTGCTTTGTTTTGACACAATAAACACAAGTTTTAACAAGTCTTATCAGCTGATTTGTCAAATGAAGAAACTTTATTAAATAGGACACTAAGGCTAGTCTATAAGAGCAAATTTTTCTCAATATTCGTGAGTTGCTTTTTCCTTGATCCCATTAGCTGTGTTGATGTGAATGTACTCAAGTAGTTGTAGGGAAAAATATATTAAGGCAAGAACTGTAGGCTCCATGCATGAGTAATTTAGAACACACTTTAAAATCATTTAATCTAGTGTAGGTAGATCAACCGAAAGGTTGGATGACAGGGTCTAGCAGCACATTCCACCAGCCATTCGAAACAAGACTAAGCCTATAAGGAAACACCCCAGTAGAAGCTGTAACTCTTCACAACAGATTAGTTGTGATTCGGCCATTGGTAAACATTTGTTGATACACATTTCTTGTGCTCAAGCTTAAATAGTTCCCAATTTAGCATTCTAGAAAAATGCCGAACGTCTTTTGCCTTGAAGACAATGGAAGCGTTTCACATAAGGCTTAAAGATCCGGACTTTCCATTCCCACGCGATGACATCATGGCGTTCACCTCTGGTATAAATACAAGCTCCTAGCATTCCCACACTCAGTTAGCAGACGATGCACCTGAAGAGCGGTCTGCCGAAATGCATTGTGCCTTTTACTAAGTTTTATTTGGTCATTCCAAGTTTAATTTTTAGTGTCACTCCTAAGTTACTCAAACAGTTCTTTTCAGATCTATAGAAACCATTCACCATGGTCAAAACGTTATTCCATGCGATGTTAATCTAATTTCCTTCTTGAATCGTTTTAGTGACGATTAAACCCAGCTATTGTACCATCTCAAATTGGTGGCAATCATTTGATAAACAAGGATGGTCAACTTGTCGAAATGACAAGCTATTTATCACTGGACTTTGGCGAAATGATTTGGGAACCTGGGACAATGACGGAATTTACAGACTTGAAGAAGCGAAATGTTGTTCGTCAAATTCTCTTTATCTCTCTCAAAGAAGCCATTGTTTGAATGCTAACTGGTGGGCCTCTCTTGACAGGTGATTTTCTAAAATTTATGGGTTCGCTTCAATCAGGTGTATTATCATATGAACACACTGAGCAGTACGTCCGTGCTTTGCACCTATAACCACAATGCGTAACGAAGATACTAGATTAGAGTGATGAAACATTGGTTTAAAAACAACAGCTTCTTTTCTAAGTTTTTTTTTTATTTTATAAAGCAAGTTAGCAATAATGCTGTTAATGTGTTACGTGAGACACTGGACAGGAGTGTCAAAGCGTTGTGTCGGACATTGTATATTTTCGCTGGGTTGCTTTACCTTTATATCAAAGCAGAAAGTAGTAATGTGGGATTGTTTCACCGGCAGGATCTTATTGTACCCCACATTTTTCCGACTTCAAAGTTTAAATCACTGGATAAAGTGATTTGTCACTTCATCGACTGATAAAGATTGTCCAGAATAATCAGAGAAGCGAGAAGCAGGCTGAAGAGAGGCTCCGCGGGAGGCAATAAGGCCGAATTATCACTCTTCGAAACGCCACATCTCCTTCAAACGCATTCATTTTGTCAAAAGTAACAGAAATGTTTGATACCATTTTATTTTCCGTGTTCGAGTTTTTGTTGTTATTATTGATCTTTGACTTTTTTTAAAACACTTGTATGTTCCATGAAATTTCAATTTATTAGCTTGATTAATAGTTTTACAAACCGTGGTATTACCCAGCATATACTTTTATTGTCACTATTGGCGATGGTGATTTAAACCATCGTGCATTGATATCTATGTTTAAATTACAGCAGATAGTTTTGTAGTGATACATTACATTATTCTACTTTATCTGATTACTTTTTCCAGACAAAATACGTGGAGCCTATGTCCCACTGGATATTTTCTGAATGGTTTGTATCGTACTAATGGCAACCATAACTTACATAACATTGAAGAAGGAAAATGTTGCAGACCTCTGACTCATCCTAAATTATACGAAGATTGTTATAACGAGTTCATCAGATATGAATTTGATAAGAAAGGATGGACAACTTGCAAAAGGACTGGTTACTATATTGTTGGAGTATATCGTGATAATAACCAAGATTGGCTGCACGATATCGACTACTTCAAGTGTTGTAAAATGTGGACAGGTACTGCAGCACACTATCTGTTTTTCGACTTCTGTCGAGCATATATAGTTTCCAGTATAACAGGAGTTGGAGAAACTAAGTCGATCACTTAACCTTAGAATGAATCACTGCGCTGCATGATGAGGTCGAGATATTTATCTTGCATTCCGTTTAAACATGCATAAAAGATTTTTTTGTTTTTCCAATTAAAATTTAAAAAGGCGCTAGCATCGCCAGCATGGTCACGAGCTGTAAGCGCTTGATGGACGAATGCCTCAGCCAATCAAATAGCAATATCTGGGAATATGCGTGTGTAACTAATCAAAAAGTGAGGACCCAAGAGCTAGGTTGGGTGTCGGGTCTAGATCACGAATCACTATGATCACGAAAATTATCCTTTGATTGGCAGTAACGGTAAATTTCAAGAAACCCGTGTCAGAGTCTAAAGCGTACATGTCCTGTAACCCGTTAGGTAATTCGTATATTGGTAGTTACTTTACAACGCGATACTACAATCCACAATTTATTTCATGCAGCATTTCTCGCTTAAAAAGTATGAACTTTGGTTCTTAAAAGACTTGCTTATCGCCCCAGCCTTGTCGGATGACAATACTCATTTTTCATTCAGGTTTAAACTCGTGTGCTAGCAGTCCATGTGTTAACGGGGATTGTACGAATGAAGAAAGTTCGTATCGATGTAAATGCAAGTCTGGCTACTACGGGACAAAATGCGAGAAAAGTGAGTTCTTAACCTTATTTGTTTCTATAAGCTGTTGAAAAGTAAAATCTTACAATTGCTACAGGCGTGGTAGCTATAAAGATTTCAAAAATTGCAACGCGCTTGAAATGTAACCGTGTTCGACGGGAATAGACTTATGTTTTCCATTTTCTGCAAAGGAAAACGTTTTCGGGAAGAATAATACTAAATCTTACATTAGTGTACTTAAACTGTCTATTTTGCTTATATTATGGAAATAACAATGTTATTTGCAAAGTGCCTATATCGAAGGAAATCTATTTTAACTAACTCGATAAGAGCGAGAAACTATTGTCAACATGGATATTTTTACATTTTGCCTAACTTTGAATTTTTTATGAACAAGTTTGTTGGCGATGTTTTACCTTTACAAGTTTAGAATGGAAGAAAACCCCTATATCACTTTAAAAGACTGCTTTCCACTCTTTTAGCCGTGATCATGTATCGTGGCGTATATTTTTTTTATTATCGAAGTCAGTTACATCGCGGTCGACAAAGATAGCGGTTTTGACGGTTACTATCATCCACATAGTTTATAAACTTAACCAGGATTTGAGTAATTTGATCAATATTTGCTTCACAACAATCCATGTTCCTCCGCGTAGAGCCAAAGAGAAAGTAGTAATCGAGGAAAGTTGAATTTGAGAATATCGTTTTTCTCATGTTAAAGATATCAACGAATGTGCAAGACAGCCATGTCGCACATGAGAACCGTTCCTTAGTTTTTTTGTTGTTTTTTTTAGTGACAGTTACACCAAACAGATGCATTAACTCAAACTGGTGGCAGTCATTTGATAAGGAAGGATGGTCAACTTGTCGAGATGACAAGCTATTTATTACTGGATTTTGGCGAAATGATTTGGGAACCTGGGACAATGATGGAATTTACAGGCTTGAAGAAGCGAAATGTTGTTCGTCAAATTCTCTTTATCTCTCTCAAAGAAGTCATTGTTTGAACGCTAACTGGTGGGCCACACTTGACAGGTGATATAATCTTTTAGTAGAGCTGCTCCCAATAAATCGATGAATCGATTAATCGATTATTTTATTACAATCGATTTTGCCAAAGAGTTATCGGATAATCGGATAATATGTAACACCACACAGCACGTTGTGGGAATGTATTACTTTGAGCCCGGATTAGAAATATACAGGGTGTATAAAAAAAACGCAATCTGACTTTAAAGCTTTATAACCGAAATAATATATATTTTCATGTCTTCATTTTCAGTTCATGTTGTAGTCCCATCCTTTCTAGACTCATTGTGTTGTTGATTGTGTATTTT
>JAODVM010266692.1:0-12429 GCA_025400095.1 Phenganax marumi | reverse complement strand
TTTGCAATTGAGACACAAAATGACTAAATTAAGCAAAAGATTGATAAGTATGAAAGTGGCATGGTTATAAGGCTTTAACTATGCCTATAGCACATAGCTCCTCGTGGTTGAAACCTCAAGTAGCCATGATTCCGAGCTCGAATCCAAGCTCGAATCCTTGACTCGGCAGATCCTCAGATATCCTCAGAGTATGCTCTGAGCATGCTCGAGTGCGCCTGACGAGAAAAGAGAAAAAATTCATGTTAACGAGTACAACTTAAGTTATTTCCATTTTTTTTTTGTATTCTTAAATCAGTTTAATTATCCATTGTAAATGAAAGCACCACAGTAATCTAATATTCGTGCAATAACGTTGCCAGTATGTATTAAATAACCATGCGTGAATCCTTCACGCATGGTTATTTAATACGGTAACATTATTGCACGAATATTAGATTACTGTGGTGCTTTCATTTACAATGGATAATTAAATTGATTTCAGAATACAAAAAAAATGGAAATAACTTAAGTTGTACTCGTTAACATGAATTTTTTCTCTTTTCTCGTCAGGCGTACTCAGAGCATGCTCAGAGTCTTGGAGTCTGGGAACGTCATGAACATCTTTCACACATTTCAACATCAAGCTACTTCGCAGAATTTTATCTAGCAACGCGCGAAACTTCACTTCATACCTATGATAACAATTATACAATACATGTCACTGCCTGAACGAACGTTTCAGCTATATTTCGAACCACACAATAGCGCAAGATGCGCCATGTCATATTTATTAAAGTAGCTTGGAAACGGGGAAGCGCACTTTAATTGAAAGGAACGTAAAAAACCGGATGGCACTCATAGCCTTTGGCTCGAGTTTAATGCGTGGGCAGCGACCGCATATATAACACATCGCAATATCCTATAACACTCAAACGAACGCGTTTAACAGTGTCAAAGCAAAGTAAGAAAATTGGAACTACAATGGTGTTTCCAAAACGTAATCAGAACAGTCTTCTTCGACAGAGTTTATTGAATCGTTTTAAAACGAGACTTTTACAAACGGATTGCGTCGCCAAACACAAAGAAAAAGTACACAAATGCTCATCATCGGATTTGTCAGAAGCAAGCGAAAGGCGACGTGCCTGGAGTCTACCCTCTGAAGCAGAACTCAAAAACTATCTAGGACCAGTGGATCAACGGTTGGTAGAAAACGCGGAGATGGCGAAACGTAGTCGTAGACGACGTTCGCAGGCCAGACGGTACTCCGTTCAATTTACCTCAAAACCCAGAACACTCAACGAGGAATCAAAAACGATGTCTCTACCGAGATCTTTTCCTTCAAAGCAAACAACACGCTTTAACTCCGTACGTTGTAAATATTGCGACCCAATTGAAGTGCCTTCACACCCTAGACTATTTCAGCACGATGAAAGTGATGAAGAAACGTACATTGATGAAAATGGAATTTACACTACAGTGCTTTGTTTTACAGAGATATAAACAAAAACTGTAGTTGAGGTCACTGTGACAAGAGGAGCCCGTACAGGCTTGGACAGTGCAATCGACTATGGCCAATATTAGCAACGGCTGCAGTGTAAGAGAAACCGAGTAAGAGAACTTGTTTGTAGCCTTTTTGGTGGGTTTCACAACTAACATAGTAGGGGCAACTTGTCATTTCTATCGCATCATTTCTTGAAGCAAAGTCTTCTATAACTATAAACTATATAGTGAAAATATGGTCGGCTCAAGAGTATAAACAGTTTTCATTTTTTGGGGCTCAATGAAATCTCTACCATATCCGCATTGTCGTGACCTTCCTACGTGCGTCAAACATGCAAGCGACATCTGATAGTCTTCTTCTTTTGTTTAAAAAAAATTAACGCCGATGAACCGGACATTTTAATGAGTCCCAATATGCCAAAAACAGAGCAGACAATTAGGTAAACTTATGAGATATTACTTTTCTCAGCAGGCAGTCATTCTCATAAATCAGATGCTTTTAATTAATTGACCATACCAAACCACAAAAGACGGCGGTATATCGATTATACCATGATCCTTTGCGTACATTCTTTACGTCATGAAGTACTAATTCCATCGTTGTGCACTCAGGTGGTATTTCATCAATCTTTTGCTGTGCTGCTGCCAGCTGTCTATGCAATAGCAGAATAGCTTAATGAGTAATTTTCAGATCGAGGTGAAAGCTATCATGAAATCAGCGTCTGGCAAACGTTTGTTTGTAAATACAAAGGATTCTGGTAAAATTGTTACGCCTACATTTTCTTGCAAGCAGCATGCATAATTTATTTGTTGTATATATGAAACATGTATTTATTACAAACATTTCAAGCGCTGGCCGTGATATATTTTAACGACAGATTTAGACTTACATTATGTATGCTAAATGTGAATTATTCTTAAAATTAAATGTTCTGACATGGTGTTTCATCTGTGCACATGGAATGAAAAGAGGGAGGGAGTATAGTGGTGTAGCTACCGAGGCGATCCGAGAATAATCCAACGTCTACAAGCTGCTGCGAGTAGTGCCTTAGCCAAGTTGATTTTCATGCATTTAGAAAATATTAGCTTTTCTTTACTCTTCCCAGTCACGTCTTTATATCTTAAGACATTACGAGAAAAAATGAACGAGCGCTCGTCGACCTTACACTTGGCATCATTTGGAATTTTAGTAGCTCATAACCAAGTAAGATGAACTTTGTAGACTCTCTTGGTCTTTGAAGGTAGCCTGAATCATAACATATAAACTTCAATGGCTCCAACAAAATGCCATTGTCTAAAAATACAAATTAAACAATTCGAAACGATACGTAGGAGCAATTTACTAGCGAAACACTCAAACTTCAGTTTTAAGCAACAGTGCAGCAAAAAGCTGGAAATAACGTTTTTCGAACTCAGAAAACATTTCTCTTCAATCGTCACTGATAATCAGTAGCAGAACTGGCAGAGAAGATTTCATCATCATTCACACCTAATATAGTTTTAGTTGCTCAACATTATCTTTACCTTAAGTATACAGCAATGATTCCAAGTTGGCAAATCTGTTTAATCTCCTCCAACAAGCTAATATGTACAGTACATCCTATACATTCGAAAAACATCCAAAGGGCAAAAATACGTGCACTATATGCATGGGAAAAAACCGAATGTGCTGGGGAAAGTGACTCTCTGCCTTATGGGCAAATTCAACACGAAAATTCAGTGTTCACTCGGTTAACACAATACCTAGCCAAGTTTATTTACATTCTTTGTAATAGTATTACAGCATTTATGCTATTTAATAAATACAAGTTAGGATTATACATTAAATTAGCAATGCAGTTCTCAGGCAATTGTAGGTCAGCATCATACATCAGTATAAGCATGGAAAATTTTCATCATTGAACTGCAATTCTAATAAACATCCGCAGGGCGCGTGACGAACCATCTGCTATGGTGCGTACCTACTTCTCAATGGGAGTAAAAGCCAAATCAAGCAAAAACTATTACTAGCACAGACATCAAACGCGTAGGTTACTTGATCTACAGCGAAACACACACAACACTCCGCCAAATTGCTTAGATGCTACCTTGTAGCAGGACCAAGCGGACACTACAGTCCCGGAGTTAACCCTGGATATGTTCAACGAAAGGAAAGCCAGGGTAATTTAGTGTAAGTCGGCTAGCCTAAAAAATCCACTGAGATTTCCAGGCCCATTTACACAGGCGATTTTTGATGCGACTTTTCTCGTGTTAAACGATGTGATATAGTGGATATAACTGGCGAGTACAACTTGGTCCAACTATTTTGCTGATGCACTCGCCAGTCAAGCTACTCGATCTCATACGCTAAGAGGAGAAAAATCGCAGCTAAAATCGCCCATGTAAACAGGCCTGCACCACAGCTACCCGAGGCTGAAAATATCTCATCTGGGAATGTAAATCCACAATGATCTATGTATAGCCAATATAAACAAAAACGGTCAAAATGAAGAGCTCCCCTCTCCTTTTCCGTTCTCCTTGAGAAGCATCCTATATATTAAAAACAGTTTTCTTCAGAGCGAAAAGGGGGCAATCAAGATTTGAAAAAGAGTCTTTCGTATTTCCAAAATACAGTAAATAGTCGATTGCAGTGTCTGAACGAGTTTCGTACAAAAATTCGAGCAACACAAACTCATGAGTTTTACACAAAACACACATTATTAATTAGAAACTAATTGTATGCGACAAGCAATGGACGTAAAAGAGCGTAAGTGTAAATACAATAAAATGTAATATAATTATAAAAAGACGTACTTTTTCACGCATATTATTCCGACAATGACCAGCCAAAAATAGTTAGATTCCAATAAAAATTTATTTGCCTATTAACTATGAAGTTACACTATTTCTTTAAGTATTAAAACATTTCTAATTATAGATCTCATTAGAAATGATATCTATGTTGTCTTTTAGTTAATTGAATAAAATGGTCGAATGAAATGCTGCAATTGTCTTCGAAGTATGATATGATACATTTTCAAAACTAACAAACTTACATAACATTTTGATTTCCTTTTGTTTCAAATGATTTGCAAAGTTTAAAACGGTTTCATCGTCGCGTACATATTTTTGTCAGATGCTTTTGTCATTATAATACAATAAATAATTTTTTAGAATTAGCGTAATGCAATTAGAGCGCAAGTTATATGGATAAAACATTAATTCTTCTTAATTGGCTATAAGCGTTTCGTCAACATTCGAACTATAGCATGTATCTAGTTCATCGTGTTATCAAGTAAATTGAATTTAGTAAATCATTAAAAATTTTTGAAGATCTTCAGTATCCATGCATTGAGAATTAAAAGAACGCAAGATTATTATCGCCAGCGTTCACTTCGACTTTTCTAATTCTATTTCACCTGAAACGCTGGATGTTTGAGCAAGTATTGCCTGCTCGCAGCAAAAACTGTTGTTCGGGAAAAAACAAGCTTTACCACGTAAAACAGATTCTTGATCTCCATCATCGAAACATCTGTTCGGGGTCTTGTTATTGATTCAGTTGCTGTTGTCTGGTGCGCCGTCGAACAATCTCATTGATATAGGCTTTCATCAGCTTCGCAATTTCCACCACCTGGTGAATTTTGATACATTTATCAACATTGCAAAGAAAACTGAAAACGCAATTCATGATTGCGATGGTAAAATTCTTGCAAAAATCAGACAAAAAGCAAGATCTGGCCGGGTTCTTATAAGCGTACGTATGGGTGGTGCGCGTATAGTGAGTAGATATTGCAATTACAGTTTACTCGACATAAACACATTTCAATACCGCTGGCAACCGTTCATGCCAAACGCAAAACAGATCCTGTTTCTCAGATAGATCAAGACATTTCTGAAGATTTGAACGGTATAAACTCTGAAAAATATGCATTGCATGACCAGTTGTCATGGCTGTTACACAATATCTTTTACGCCAGTTTTCCAATTTAACTGTGTTTCAGCCAGACGTGGCAAATTTCTTCGCTTTGTAAGCAAACGGCAAAAAAAACAGCTTTTCAAAGAATCCATAAAAATTTGTGAGCTATTTCCCGGATTAGTAGTTATAGTAGAAAAAACTAATTCTACAAAACTCCGAAGCGTAAAACAAACGAAAACGGAAGAACTGCTGCTTCCAAAACTGTTAACTTCCTGGAAACAAACGGAAATATACGAAAGCGTTCAAATCAATAGTGCGGAATTACTACGAAAATAACGAGAAAAAGAATGAGCAGTGTAGAAGCACCATAGTTCCCTTTCCAAAGTATTGCCTGCTCCTAGTCGACGAAGTTTCTGATTGTTTCTCCTGAATTTGAAAAGCGCTTATGGCACTCTACAAGATATACGGTGGAGGCGAAAACGGAACAAAACACATACAACATTTTCATACCTGGGTTGTTTCGAACGCCATCTCTTCTTTACCCTCCGCAATTATTTTGTAGATGTTATTTTTTGGAGCACCAAACGAGAGGATACTACAACAAAAACATGACATGGTATAAACAAGGGCGAATAACAAGCAAGCGTTTAGCTTAAGGATACCAGGAAATACTAAAACTCTGTGTTGTGGAAAAGGGCAATTTGCATTGAAGAACAAGGTCATGGGCAACTTAACTTTAGTAGTTGTGGTAAAATGTGGATCATATGGTCCTGCAAAGTTTTTAAATTTTGTATGTTTTTGTATAACGAGCGGAAATGGCTACCATGTGGATAATACAAAAATATACAAATTGGCAAATTTTGCAGGGCCATATTTTATGTAAGAGAGCGAAATCGAGAATGTAAGAGAGCGAAATCGAGAAATCTTTCGCTGTCTGTCAAACTTTTCGTTTCAAATGCATTGTTTAATTCTAAGCCGACTCCTACCAAAATTTAGTCAGTTTGATCATGGCATATGCGTACGATGTCTGTCGACAATTTTTGAAAAGATTCGCGCAATACTTTTTATAATAATTGCTGGTCGTAACTGTCGTAAACGAATTAAGAGTAACGCTATCTCTCAACGCCCCAAAATATTTTGTCGTCCCAAGTCTCAGACAAAACCTACGTATTGACTAATACTTGCTTTGGTATAAGTTTGAAACAGTTCTTTTTCGGCAGTTTAGAAAGATCGTTACTCTATCTTTACGAAAGTTACGACCATATGGAAACCAGGCTTAGACATGTATACCACAAAAAATGTACTAACTATTCGTATTCGCAAGTCATAATTGCTCTGGATTCGTATCTTTTATAAACAGCAATTCCATCTAAGCTGACTCCAAGCCATAATTCAGGCGGGAAATTAGCGGTGATGGACTAGAATGGAAAATATGCATGGTCAATAAAACACAACATGTATAGAAGTAGAGCATAGATATACCGTAATTATTCGAATTAACGCCTCCCTCGAATAAACGCCGCGGGGAGAAGCAAAAACATTATTAAACGCCGCCCTCGAATAAACGCCGCACCTTCTTTTACCGCTGCGGCGTTTAAAAGACGTACGACTTTTATTCATAGTTTCTTTGGTTGACTGTTACATTGGTTTAGTTTGGTTTTACATTAATTAACAGTTGTTGTTGCCAAATTTGCAATAAACGCCGCACTTCAAGCTCCAAAAATTTAATAAACGCCGCGGCGTTTATTCGAATAATTACGGTATGTACAATCCCTAACCATAGTATGGATTTTTCAATGCACTGTTTATGCTCATACCACCGGTCTCCTACATAACGTTTCGCGTTTCAGGTGTCGTTACGGAGCCTCCGAATTACATCCCGTAGCTTCATTCATTGGAGGCGCCGCAGCTCAAGAAGTCATCAAACTCATAACCCACCAATATGTTCCATTTCATGACTGTTATGTTTATAATGCTATGACTGGTTCGTCGCTAACTTTAAAATTTTAGCACACATTTTAAAGCTGTCAATTTGTATCAGTGTAAATGAAGACATAGCACTAAGTTAGTTTTACTACGAATGTACATATAGATAAAATATAAATATTAGTTTGAGGATACACCACTTGTATTTATTATGACAAAGTTTGCGGTCCGTTAACCCAGACCTTTGCCGTGATATGAAGATTACGTATTCATAACCGAAAGCAAACAGTCAGTACAGTAAAGCCCGTTTTCCTCTAGGCAGAATTTTCCGTTACGGAAAATAAGTCTAGTTAGTTCAAGGATATAAATAACTTTGTTGCCAAACTGATTGGCTAGCAATACATTTCGCTGCGAAGCGAACCAATCACGATTGCTAAATTCATCTTCCGCACGGAATACTCACGTAGTGGAAAACGCGCGGGTTTGAAATTGGAAGAAGAAACTTGACATTGATTTTCTCACAAACTACGTCTTCGTTTAAGAAGCAAGTGTAAACACTCGTAAAGAGGACTTCCTCCAATTTTAAAACACCTCGCATTTGGTAAAAATACTCGACTAGGCTTCCTATTTTCAACTCCTCCCGTTGTTTGAGAATCGAAGGAAGCCCCGACTTCGTCATGCTCTTTTTATGAATCATTAATATCCCTATATCCCAGAACATATGAGGTTACAAAACTCTACAGGACGTACATCTAAAAGTATATCCATCCGAATAACAGGAAGTCTAAATTTCTAGAGTTACGTATTTTCGTATTAATTCGCGAGGAGTTTTCATATTATTAACTGAATGAGATATTTTTGCACCGCGGCAAACTTGTGATTTCCGTGTTAGCGCGATCCAGCAAGTTTAAAGGGAATTCGCCTCGTAGATCCGAACCGGTGATGTTACATCCCAAAATGAATTAAATTAGCAACTTTAGAACTAAGCTAGTTTCAATAAGCTTTAATTTTTACGAGTCTTGAATCTACAAATATAAGCTATCTTGTCTCTCGCAAACTTTAATTTTCTCTGACATTCTTCGACTGCAATTTCGATTAACTGTTGTTCGCAAGATAAATCATGTCGAAAAGAAGACGGCAACGAGATTACAGTTACTAGTTTTAAACCACGAAATCTTGCACTTCTAAAGCTGTTTATTATGTTGAAACAGATGACAAAGAGCTTATAGAGTGGTTGTCGATTTTCAACAACAAATCGTTGTCGCATTCGTGATCAATATGAAGTTCTCTAGAGACAAAAGTCAACGATGTGTTGTGTAAGATAATATTGGCAATAAAAGGTATAAATCTACTGACATGAAAGATCTTAAATTGTCCTCAAGTGCCTGGCGAAAGTGCGAGTGTTGCGATAATGATTGTTTGACCTTGAAAACTTGAAAGAACTAAAGACCGCACTCAATATAAACCTTGTATTGCCATACAAGGACGAATACTCTTAATACAATTGTCTTCCTCATCAAACACCCAACAGTTCTTTGTGAGATAACGAAATATTTATAGGTGTGATTCTTTGTATCATGACCATGGAGTAAATAAATGAATAAATGCGATTTTTCAATTTGCGTTTTGAGGAACTCATATTCAGGCGCGTATTATTTACCGTCGCATTAACTATTATTTTCCTGCACAAAAACATATTCTTTCAAGTGCTGTTTAAACACGCACAATTCTAGGAGTTTTTTTCTTGAGCATTAATGATAATGAGTCAAGTTATGCAGCAGTTAGACAGATAGGCTAACATCATCTCGTGTCAGACACATTACAACCGTGTGTATATCTGAATGGTGTTGAAAGAAGTACAAAGTATAATCAAGTGGCGTAAACCAAAGAAAATCCCCTGTATATTAGCCGAAGTAAAATCGTCTTGTGTTAAACAGGGCAAAATCATGTAGTAGAGGTGTTACTGATTGTATTTGGTTCCATCGGTCGTTAGGAAATCATTCGAACATCAAGCTTTACCGTAGAATAAGAACCATTATTATGCTTAGCAGAGTTCAAATACTAGTGCAAGAGCTAGGTTGAATTTAAACTAAAATTCATTTGAAGCTACTGTGCTCCCATAAAGGATCTAAAGGCGTTCTGTAACTACGGGTTAGTTTTAAAATAAGGCGCACGTATTTGGAATGGAACCTTGCAAGACGCCAGAGCAATGAGCTTTAAAAATAATTGTTCCTGGGAGGAACTGTGAAGAAGCACTACGGCAGTTGAATTTAAAATCCCTAACAAAACGAAGTGACGATATGTTTGATGATCTGGTGAAAAGAATGACTCACCCGGAACACTGATTACACCATCTAATACACCAAAGATTTCGCAGACGCCGCAGAGAGAGGACGACAACGACAAATGGCAAAAATTTTATAACTATTAGAATGAAACGTTTTACACCAAGCCCCACAGTTTTTGCAATCGATAAGTAAAATTTAACTCGGAAAAGTTTATAAATGAGTATACATAAGGATTATAGTCTTAATTTTTTTATTAGCACAAATACTTTTGATTGTATCACATTGTAATTTAGCGTATAATATAGCAAGTTGATGTGTCGATAACAATCATTGTTGGGCCATTCCATGCATAAACTAAGCCTTCAGTTAGTAGTAAAGTTCAAATGTTATCTCTAATAATAAAAAACAATGCTTGGTTTCTTAGATAAAATTTTTCTGAGAAATCTCACAGAAATACTCTTCACATATATATTGTTGTGAATTATGGGAGTAGAAATATTTCTTCCCCCAAGTCACACACGTCATCCTCAAAAATTTCTTTAATCAATATTTTAATACTAATTCTTGGCGGTTCAGTTGTTCCAGCTTTCTTGTAGGTAGCACAATAAATAAACCAAAAATCATCGTAAACGGGACAATTTCAGTCGATGAAATTTGACTTTTCTTTTCTGAATCAGAATGAATTTCACACGGGTAACCACGAAATGGTCCTGTTTTTTACTATTTGATGAAAATTTATTTCATGAGTATAAAAATTTATCCAAAAAGTTCATCTTAACTTAGTGTTTTCTCTTTTACAGGTGTGTGCCAACCCACGCGAAATGTTTCACTTACTGCGTGAAACGTGATGGCACAAGGAAAATCGGAAAAACAAGTCCGCGGCAATTAAATCATTACAAAGCTTCGGAAATTGTTGAAGCCCATAAACAGTACTTGATTTGCTAAGTACACTTGCACGTACGTGGGACGTCCTCTTAAACGCAGAAGTGATCACGAACAGTAAATTGATTAGCCATTTAGTGACGAGTAAAGTTTTGTAAATTACGACATGTTTATAATAGGATGACTGTAGTGTCCCATCCAAAACGTTTTGTGCGACATTTTCTTTATAAAGTGTGTTTATATTTGACAAAGTTTCTACCCCAAGTTTTCCGTCAAAACTCTTGAATGACAACTTTGCTATGAAAAGATTACCATGACAAGTTTCGTAAGCAAAGCTTTTCTTTGACAACTTTTTTACGAAATATTTTGAACAAAAAGTTCGCAGTTAGTTTCAGACAAATGTTGTGTCACTCTAAAGAAATTATTCGCCAAAAATTAAGACCAAAACACCCATGAAAAGCAGGAAGAGACGGAAAATCACGTCATTTCGCACATCCATTTGGATTACGTTATTCACTTGACAAAGCTAAATCTTCTTTCATATTTTTTACAATTCTATAATTATCCACGCTCGCGTTTGTTCGCACGTACACAATCACTGACTCCCTTAATCTATATCAATATATAACATTGCATTTTCTTAATTCATTGCATCAGATTCCTTGTTGCATCAGATTCCTAGTGACTATGGGCGTGAAGCCTGGTTTTATGCATATATGGATGCATGCATATGGTAGTAATGGTCGTAACAAGAAGAGTCATGATATCTGCCTTTCTACTTAGCACCAAAGCAATTTACGTTTCCAATAATCAGCCGGAAAATACTTCTGCTGTTTAGAAAGATCGTTGCTCTATCTTCAGGACAATTACGATCACAGGAAAGCCACGCTTCAAAACAAGCGAATAACGCCGGATCAAATGCGCGCCCCAACTTTAGTTTTTCACATGAATCAACGTGATAAATAGCATATACCCCGTATATTACAATGTTTTAGAAGTTGATTCTAATAATATACAAAAGTTCTAACGCAGAGCGAAATGAACTAGACCTCAAACATTTACAGTTTTATTGCACCATCGATTTGTGAAGTTTCAAGCATATTATGTTTCAATCAATATAATACTTAAAATGCATTATATTGATATTAGATTTAGTTATCCCAGAATTGTGTCGCCAATGGGTTGAAACAACACCTAAATTTACGCACAAATGTGTAGGCATATTGCATCAGTGCGGTGAATTCAGTGAGAGCTATCGGACGATGATTTCCCACTTAACTTTGTTGACACGTTTTCCCGAACAAAGAGCCTTAATCCATTCGAGTGTTTTATTTTCGATTAAAACTACGTCAAGTTTGCCTCGTTGGCGTGGTAGATGGCATACGTCGACGGAACTGAAATAAACTACCGTTCAATGCATGCTCAATGGATGACAGTAACGACTTCCTCGCCTATGGTAATTTTGGTACAGATATGAGTATTTAAGGCCGAGCACAATCGAGAAAATTATAGCAACTGTACTCAGAGACAACCACATCACAGAAATATTGTAAAGAATTTGGAAAGGACACTTGAAGAATAATGGCTAATTCCACAAGCGTAAGTAAAAATGGTTTACTGTTTGTCTTTGCATGTAGATCCAGTACACTGTACGTTAAGCCTGGGGCAAGCTATCTTGTTTTCAATGCTGTTCCATGGCTATCAAGAATTTGATTGAAGTTAAAACGTATTCAAAACACCCACAAAACCATCACTTCGTTCATCCAAAGCTTGAAACTCCAGGAAGGGAGATTTGGAGATCTACTCCGACCGACAACGAACTACGTTCTCGAATAATACTGAAAAAAAATGGAAGAAAGAATTTTACCTTTGAAAGTTTCGGTTTTTCGACTGTATGGTTCGTGCTTTAAACATCATGCATGTTCCTACAAAAAAGACAAACTATTCATGTACCAAGAC